>VYYJ01001124.1:0-36130 GCA_021029165.1 Cyphoderus albinus | reverse complement strand
TTTTTATTATTGCTCAAAATAGTTTAATTGAATAATTAATCACCGAGTCGCAAATGCAAGTGTAAGGATTCGGTCCAGCGTGTTGATTGACACAAACGCCGTGACCACAAAGTTCCCAGCCGCTGGAGCCGCTGGAGCAATCTCCGGATCGTTTGGTACAGTGGATACCGATATAGCCGGATCGACATTGACAACTTCATAACCAAAATAATCATCAAAACAAATTATTTGATTTATATTACATACAGTACAGTAGCAATTAAAAATAGTTCATTTCTATTTTATTTTTTACAGATAAGTTCCAGGACGGTTTACACAAGTGGCTCCATTCTGACATCCCAGCTCTGTCTGGGCAAAATTGGCACATTCGTTCACATCTCTGTCACAGCGGTCGCCCTAATTTGTATAAAAATCCGGTTAATTGACCACGAAATTAAAATGGATATATATTAAAAAATTAATTTTATTGAAATGATTAAAAAGCTAACTTCCCAGCCTTCCGGGCAGTAGCAGAATGCCCCGTAAATTGTGGGAATGCAGGTTCCACCTGTCAAATTAGATTTCATCATTAAGTTCTTATTAAGTAGATTTTAAATTATATTAAATGTTAACTAAACTATTTTAAAGCATCTACCATTTGCACAAGCATTATTGGAGCACGGATTCTGAGTTGGTGTCCCAACACCTCTTAACTGGTTTTCGATTGCATCTACCTGCGAAATACAAGACAGTTAAAATTACTGATTACTTAAATCTGCTGTTAAACATTACAATAAGGTTTTTAACAGCATCGACATTAACATAGTGTCATTATCATACGCGACTTTTTAGCAGGCGGATTCTTCGATTGACCCTTCTAGTGGTACTCTAGAAAAGGCAGGAAAATTCTATTATTACAAATGTAACTAATCCACAATTAGTAATTGATTAATTAATTGATTTAGGAAAGGGATTATCATTTTTAACAGTAAAAGTGACTTAAACTAACTCCACTATCAGAAGAACCATTGTAATTAGATAACCGTCGTTCCAGTGTTGTTACGCGGTTATCCAAGTTGTCAATTTGACCAAGGCGCTGGATTGTCTAAAGGTGTAGTTGTAGTTTACAAAAAATAATAATTTTAAGGATGATATTAAATTGAATATCTCAAATAAAAAATAATTTTTAACCAGTCATAATCTACCTGTTCAATGTTGGCCACTCGGGATGAAATCTGCCCGGTTGATTGAGATGGTACGCCAAAAATGTTTTTGAAAACGTTCAACTCTCTTGAACTGTTATGTATCTGTGCACGTCAATATTTTTATAAATAAAATGTACTTATGTAACGTATCTAATTAATGATTACTTAATTAACAGATCCATACTGGAATCTTACCGAATCAATTAAACTTCCCAGCTCGAAATTATTAAAAAGGATTTTTCCTCTTCCGTTCGCTTTCAAAATCAGATTTTTATGTTGAGCTGGCATAAAGTAAATGTGGCCATTTTCCACATAAATCTGAGGTCTATGAGAACAATTAGCGTTTCAAATAAGTACTTTATTTCATTGGTATTATGACTTTAAATAGAAGTATTTAAATTATTAATTGATTTGATTACTGAGTCAGAGGATAGTCCTCGGTTTTCACTCCCTGGGGTACACTGAAAGCAATTATAGTGATAACGAAGGCAGTCAAAACAGTCTCCCTGTGCGTTACAAAACTTAAACATTTCCAATTGACAACCATTATGAAACTTAATGTAGCATAATTACTAACGCTTTAAAATGGACTGAGTGACAATGAAGCTAAATTAAGGCTGTTTAGTAATATTTAACATAACCAATTATCACAGCTAGCCCTAATTATCATAAACTCACTGTTCGATAACACTAATTCGATTATGTAACTCTGATGCCTTAAAGAGACACAGGCTGCCGTGTGTCTGCAAACTGTCAGTTTGATGAAGAAAGCAACTAGAAATAGGAAACAGAGAAGGTGACTTTATTTCAACATTGCTACACCATAAAAACCCCAAAGTGCAGTGTGAAAAAGAAAAGGGGGAGTAAAACGAAGTTGTAATGAGATACTCCAGATTTTTTGCATCTGGACAGAGAATAAATCAATGAAATGCCAATGACGCATAGGTTGTTTGCCAAAACATGCGTTAAAACATAATAAGGCGTTTTAAACATTAAAACCTAAAAGCCAGTTCTTTACTCATCCAAAAGTTTAGAATTTTTCAGAATCGTGAACTGTTCGGATTACATACGATGAAATGAAAGATGGTTCAATTTTCATTCATGCTTTTCCTCTCCAACAACCAACACCAAGACTCATTTAATATAATATTGCAATTTTGTAATATTGTAGAACAGTATTAACTAATATAACAATAACAATCCGCCCACTGTTGAAAATGCTGCTAAATATTATACATTTATACAACATACTTCTAAAACTTTACAATTTGTTATAATCCTTTTATTGCTTTTATAAATCAGGAATATGTTTAATTAATGTGATTTAACCTTAAATATCGACAGAGTTGGCGTTACAAGTAATTAAACAATTACAATATTACATAGAATTATAAAATTTACTTCTCGGGGCATTGTGCAACTCCGAATCAAATTTACCTTTCTTTGTTCCTTCACTCAACTCCATAATCGTAAATCGTAATCATATCTTACTACATACATAGCATAGCGCTATAATAGCACATATACGGATAGGTTATCTTTTGGCTAATGAGGTCAAATCAAAGGTCAGCAAGATTAGACAATACAATATATGTAGTAAGTAAAGTAATACAGAAAAAAAACATGCCATATCATGAACAAAGACTTTATATCATGAACAAAGACTTGACTTTTATTTTGCTCCTTCTGCCCTGGTTATAGCCCGGTAATGGACGGACACAAAATAAACAAAACACAGAAGAATAGAAGATATCAGAAGTGCTATGCTCTTTGCTACACAAGCCAGCATTTAAGCTTGGGAGTTCCCATTTTCGCTATTAATTAAGAATTAATATTTAATTGCAGTATTTCCAGTAAAACTATACATACAGTACCAACAATTAAATCCTAGTGTTGACATTTTCCACTCATCATGCCACTTGTGGCTACATCATCATCCTCCTCATCCCCCGTAATAATCTCCAAAAAGATGTGCTTAATTTGCTACAGTGAGGTTCCAAGTAAAAATGATAATAATAACAACATTAATGCACCCACAAGAACAAGAACATCCATTAAAACTGGAAGTAAATCTCAGAGAAAAAGGGACAGGGTTTACCGAAGGAATTTGCGCCTGTGTCAAAGATTCGGAGCACTCGCTTCCAGATATCTGGATCTGCCCTTGAACCACTTCAAACCGGAGAAAACGTTGCAGTTCCGGGCTCATTTAGAACAGTCACAATTAGCACTGAAAAGTATTAATAACAATAACAATAATGAGATGGATGACCAGTCTAATTCTAATCAAGTTTGTGATCACTGCTTACCCATGGTTGAGTCATTTTGCCAAATTTACGACCAGTGGCACCTACTTCAGCTCCAGTTGAACTGGCGCCTGGAGAAGATCTCAAAAGTAATGATGAAAAACAAGAAGCGTTACCTGGAAGTTAAAGGCATTCGACTCGGAGAAATTGAAGCGGTCAAGTTTAGGAAATCCTTTGTAGAGAAAGGTAAAACGACAGAATAATTGTAATAAGAAAATAATAATTTTACTGATTTATATAAACTAAAAATGTTTTCCTTTGTCCTCAATAAAATTACGATTTTATTTTATTTTTTAAATTGTAGTTAAACAGAGAAAAAGGAAAGCACTTCCAGCAGTGTTTGTAAGAAACTTCAATATTAAAGAGATGGAGTTCCAACAGGAAAGTGAATCCGACTCCGGAAGTGACATGGACGATTTATTTATTCCGATAGTAGCGAAAAAGTCTAAACCAACTGTGGAAGTGGACGACGACGATCTCGATGATTTATTTATTCCAATTGTTACCAAAAGGTCGAGCCCTCCAAAGGCAGTGGGTGAAGCTGGGAAATCTCAATCTCCACCCCAGGCAAGAACTGAACGGAAAAACGAATCTAGCAGTAGTTCACTAAAGTAATTTATAGTTTACAATACAATTACAAACAATTTAAGTAAAAATTATAAAATTACATATTAACTTACAAGTTTTATTAACTTAACTAAACTATTATTACAGAAGCGTCAAAAGTGACAAGAAAGTCAAAGACTGGATAAACAAAGTTTCGACAGTGCGTCCATCTCCTCCTCCGTACGGTACTCCTGATTTTAATGAAACTGAAAAATCTGCCCAGCGTCAAAAATGGACCTTGCTCACATGTGAGAGTTGCAAGAAAAAGTTTCGATACTCAAGGACCTTCAGAGACCATCAAAAAACGGCGCATAAAGTGTCTTCCAATGACGCCCCAGTTGTCACTGGGACTGGAGTAAAAATCGAGACAGCAGATGAAGATGGACAAACACTACGACAGAATCAAGTGAACACTGATGAAGAGAGCGATAGTCCAACTGTTAAAGAAGAATCGGTCGATAACGTCAGGGAGCAAATGTGGGAACGTGAGCACATCGAGGAGGAGGTGGAAGTCGAAGGGACACATCAAAATACATCCAACGACAATAACCACTCACCACACCTATCAGAAGAACAAGAACCAAGCCATCCTTGCCTGGAATTGCAACAAGATCAATAAGATACGGTCGCTGTTGGACATGGTGACTTGGTGACCCATCAATAGCAACATGAAAAGTCTACACTGTTGCATTGCTAATACTTAAATGAAATTGTAGGGAATTATCATTAATCTATTAATAATGATTGTCATTTAATGAGGTTGGTGTTGGTTTGGTACTTATGCAATGAATTGTATATGCGTACAGAAATGACTGTTATTGACTCTGTGTTTTGTGTTCATTAAGAATATTATTCTTTAAAACCGATGAGTTCACTGTAACCCACCTATCTAAATGTAAGTCGGTATCGAAAAATCCGGGCGACAAAAATAACGTAAATAGCTACATAGTACTATTATCAGTGTCTATTTATTAAAGTCTGAACTGGAATTAATAATTAATATGAATGAATCGACGAACTTCATTTCGTTAAAATGAAAATGCTGTACACAAATGACGATGGTCTTTTATTCAAGATGTATTAGAATTCAACGATAACAATGAAAAACAAGTAATATGTAGTTAATGTAGTAGTAGCTAAACATTTTTAAAGGCGGTAATAAATATATTTTTAACTTTCATTGTAGTAATAAATTACCTGTAAATAATAATAATAAATAATAAACATGATATCCTCAAATTAATAAGAAAATAAGAAAAACGTTAATTTACCTGGTCAATCCACATCCCTAAAGCAAAAATAACATATAGGAAAATTAAATGTTATATAGTAAACTTTGATGAGATTCGTTTACCTTTGTTAGCATTAGCGGTTTATTGTTTAAAATAATATTTTACTTACGGTAACTGCTGATTCTGGTAAAAACTTGTGGAGGTCCGCTGCACTGAATTCCGAAAGATGCAAGTCCGACTTGCTTGTAGCTGTTTGGACCTGTCTTCACGATAAGTGGACCCCCTTCGTCCCCACTGTATATTATAAAAATAAAATTGTAGTCAAATAAATTACCTCCTTTAAATTCAAAGCTTAATGTTCCTTTAAACTAAGTTAAAATATAAGCTAAAGGGTTCATACACGCAAGGGTCAGGAAGACCAGCTTGTTCAACACCAGCACAGATTTCTCTGTCAGTGAGTGCATAGCCATGTTGGGAATAGGCATTCTGACATTGTTGTGTCGTGCCAATCCTAACGTTGACTTTGTAGAGGTCATCGGTTTGTGGTCGGTTACTGTAGGATAAGACCCCGTATCCAGCAACGATACCTTCAACCAATCCAGTATCGGCTCTCTGGGACGCTTCATCCAAACAAATTGGTCGGATGCGGTCGGTATATGCGACAGGTTGTGTCAATTTCAAAAGCGCAATGTTATTCAGCTAAAAGAATAAAAAGAAAATCCTAAGGCTAGAAAAAGAGACGTAAAAAGTCTTGAGGTAAAAATGAATTTTAATTGAATGATGTATTACAGGAGCTGAATTTGGCCGTTGTGCAACAAAGTCACTATGTCTGTAAACGGTGGTTACATTGACCTCCACGTGATTTCCATCTTGTCTGCTGGCCCTGTTGAAGTCCCCAAGACGAACACGAAGAGCTGCTACTGATGCTGGAGTAGTTCTAAGTGGCAATCACAAATAACATTACATTATTTGCAATACAATTAAACTTACATTATTTTTCTTGGTGCCATTGAATCTAGTCTACATACGGATCCACAATAGAGGCTGAGGTCAAGATGTAGCGGTTATCAATGAGAGAACCACTTCCGATGTGTCTTCCAGAAGAATAAATCTGAGCGTTCCATGGCAGTTCACCTCGAACTGCTGGAATACCTCCGACCTGCCTAGAGGTGCATTGGCCATTGCATGTGTAGGCAGGCATTCCACAGTTTGCTGGAACTGCGGCTGGTGGAGGTGACTGTTGTTTTGGAGGAAGATTTGGTGGTCGTTGCATCACAACATTCATCATGCTCGGAGCCTGAATTATTGGACGCATGGGACTCGCCGGCACCACCACTTGTGGGACGACCGGATAAATCACGTGTGGAACTAGGATCACATAGTCTTTACCCTTCCGGTTTCCTTCTAATAAAATATTGTAGCATGAAATACACTTTGTTAGTTTTAATCCAGAATTTCTAGAAATATTGTTTCTTTAAAATTACGTATAAATGCACCTTCGTCTTTTGTTACTGTATGGCCCAAGCTCAACGATGCAATCAAAAGAACTCCAAGTAATAACCTCATGTTTAAGTAATTAATTATTTTTTAACTCGGAAACTCCGAAAGAAAACACTTTTCTTAGTAAGATTTCTTTTGTGTCTTATTTCCTGTGAGATGCTATTCTTGGCAAGGTAAATGATCAACTGTAGCCATTTGAGGGATCGGAGCCAGAGAAAATAGAAAGGTTCTCACTGACTCACTGAGATTGCCTCGTTTGGTCCTATTAATGGCTGTGGTGGTGAAAAGAGCAAAGTGGCAATCATTGATCATGATAAATCTGCATATGCAAAAATTTTTATGCCAAGAAGACAAGTCGATTCAGGCAGGGAAAACCGGCGTAAATACCCAAAGATAAAGATGCTCATCTTGATTACCCAATGCAATCTCTGGTTTCATTATAATACATGAGCATGTCAAGAAAGCACAGTTAACCAGGGACTTATTGGGGACTGGGAAATCACAATTAGAATGTAACCTAGAGTCAATAAATTATTGGTATAATATTCACTTTTGTAGCTCACTACCCCATGAATATTAATCAATCAGTATTAAGTAGAATACATACAAGATTTTCATATTCGGCAAGTAAACTTTAATTGATGATCATAATCGCTATTCATGATTATAAATAATTTTGTTTAATATAGTAATCAAAGTGTGAGCTTTGTTATTACTTTTTCATGAATTTAACGGCTAAGCACGCCACCAATTTATTGGCTCGTGCAAGCACATTACGTACATTATTTTAATACCCATATTTTATTTATATATATTAAAAACCTTCTGAAAACTGGATTTAACAGCAGAATTGCGTCTCTGAAAACTTCGGTTCGATGTAAATATTTGATGGGATAGGAGATTGAAGCTTTCACAGTTTTAGAGTATGAGTATGTGCAGAGCGGACAAACATAGCTTAAAGCATGTTCGGCTCATGACCTTAAAAACAAAGAGATTTGATTGTAAGAATTTTCATCAGGGATGAGATGAAGCGAGAGAGAGAGAGGAGGGCAATGTATCTTCTCTCGTGTGGCATAACAATAACATAATAATAACAATAAGTTTACAACTCTTCTGTACGTTGACTTCTCTCACCCTCCTTTCTGGGCAGTAATCATCATGGTACATCTTCATCTTGTTCACATAAAGAAGGGTGTGTCCATTTTATTTGAGCTTTTTATGTTAGTTGCGACTTGTGACCAAAACATTGTTATAATTTTACGGTCCATGGGCGCAGTGCATGAATTATGGTCATCATACCATCATGATTTTTTTAAACACCATGAAAAAATCAGGTAATGTTCAAAGATATAAAAATTGACACGCCAAACCAAACTAAACCTCGGTTAAATGTCATGACATGTATTTACATGAATCTGGTGACGTAAATGCATTAAACTTGACTGATGTTAATTTTAGAGCGGAGTGGAGGTTAAAGCCGAGATCAAACTGGGATCGATTCGCTATAAAAAGTCTTTAGCCAGGAGCGACTTGTTACTTTGCAAGATGAAATGCGGCATGAAAAGTTATAAATTGTAACTAAATGCCCCTAGATAGAAAAACTGGTTATCTTATGATGTCACAATTAAGTGCCTTCTAAACAGCTACAATAGTTCAAACCATAAGCAAATTTTTATGTGCAAAAAATTTATTTTTGCGAAGAAGATGCAACCAGCTTTACATTGAGGTACACACTGAATTATTACTGTCACCTCAAGATTTTATCGCATCAATGCAGTTGCACCACGACTTTTTTATTTCATCTGATATTGTGTTGTATTAAATAAATTAAAGTTAAGTCGATTGCTGAGTCGATCTGATTTTCTTGATCAGCAAAACGGGATGAACTGGTTTGCAATTTTAAAAGTGTGTCCTCTTTCTTACAGTAGGTATAAGACATAATACATACATATTTAAAAACCAAGATTTAAAAAGTTTATTGAAACAAGTACATAAAATTAGTATTCTTTTAGCGGAAAGTCAAATCTTTGATGTATATTTTTCATAAATAAAGTTCAGAAATCAGGGACACTATTTATTTAGGCACGTCGTGAGTTCTTATCAATCCAGGGTCGGTATTTGTCCACTCTTGTATAAACTCCGGGCTTCACACCACATCCCAAGCCCCATGACACAATTCCAATTTGAATCGCCTTTCCATCCTCATAAATTGAAAGTGGACCACCGGAATCTAAAAAATAGAATTTCGCGTTGAGAATGATTCATAAAATATGAATCTTAGCAGATATAATAATGTATGTACATTAATACCTCCATTGCAAGCATCCTTCAATGGACTTTTGTCTCCAGCACAAACCATGTTCATGGTGACCATTGGGGCGCGGGGTTCCGCAGCATAGGTCTTTTTGCATTCTTCGTGAGGAATGATACTCATTTTGACCGTTTGAAGAATTGAGGATGGAGGTCTGTGCTGTCCCGTTTTGCCCCATCCAGCTAGAACTGCTTGAGCAGATTCGTCTGGAGCTGAAGAGCTCATGCAAACTATCTGTACTGAATCAGATAGGGTAACCGGTTTGTCTAATTGGAGAAGGGCGACATCGTTTTGCTGTAAAATTGAAAAAATCAAAATTATTCTGTTTGAAATCCAATGTGTGCTAGTAATCTAGTTGGAGCTGGAAGATTTGTGTATGACAATTACCAAATGACGCATAGAAAAGTCTTTGTGGTAATATCCCTTTTTCACTTTACGGGTTTGGTGATTCACGTCTTTATGATTGCGCACATCGTGATCTCCAATGGAAATGCTCATGGCTGCGAAGCTTCTCATGCTTGAATTAAAATAGACACACAATGTGTCACACATTTCAATTAAGGTTTCAGTTTCAATTAAATAAGTCATAGCTTTTAAGGTACTTTGTTACTTACTCAACTATGCAATGCTGTATAAGAAAGAGGAAACGCATTCATTAATTTTCTTGCACCTTATTCTTAAACTTTTAATAAAACAATCTAAAAATTAACTTACCGCAGCTGTGAGAACCCTGAAATGGACAAAAATAATAACATACATCACAACAATTAATTTAATAGAGCTTAATTGTTCTTTGATTTCCAAGTTTTGTTTTCATAACTTACCATGTTTTACTAATTAGCGAGCCACCACAGAAATGTTGATTTCCGGTGGCGCTAACTTTTTGCAAAGAAACTGCATGGGGAAACTCCCCTACGGTGGCATTTCGCCCTCCAACAACTCTCACGTCCTGGTAACTATTCGCTCCGCAATCACTCTTGGTTTCTGCATTTGAACTGGCCACTGTCGAACTTGACAATGGTTTCACGGTTGTGGTCGTTTGACCTTAAAATTTATGTGACATGACATACATAAAGATTTGATCATGTATTCGTCATTTGGAAGTTCCAAATTGGAACTTAAAATTGAATATTTTATATATTATTAAGTCACCTGCAAACTGTGGCTTTTTAGTGGGAATGCCGTAATTATAATCCGGACAACAAACCAAATTGCTGTCTAAATCTAATAGTAATAAAATAATAATTAAAACTTAATTACTCAACCGGCTCCAAACCTAGATACATTCTCACAAGCGGATGTCCATTACATTACAAAATGTCCCCCATATTAAATTGATCGTCATAAGAATTCTGGAGATACCTTCACATTCTGAACTGGAGGTTGCACTTTTCATCAAGTCATACAACTGAAACTGCTCAAAATTTTCCGACTGGTAGTCTGCCAAGTAGGGAAAGCAAGTCTCGAAGTTCATACAGGTGCCACGAATACCATCCGAAGTGGTGCAATTTAGGTCCTCATCGCTGCCTTCAGTGGTGGCTTCTTCTTCAAACTCTACAGGTTCTTCAGGACTGTCTAATGAGAATCAGTATTTTTCAATTAATTACCGGCCAAAGCTGAAAAGACACGAACACTCACTAAATAAGGGCATTTTTTACCATCAATGACAATCGAGTCCAAATCCGGGTCACGGTAAATGACCGCAGAAGCCCAGGGCGTTGCAATTGCAAGTAGCCCCATGAGGGACCACGCGAAAATCCCTAATCTCATAATATCTTGAATGACAATGATAAGCCTCTTTCTGGTTTCTTTGCACAAAATTTCTCCTGCTCCGCCACTTTCACCTCTTCTTTCAACTTCAATTAGTTAACTAAAGTCAAAAGTAAAAAAAATGGCAAGCCGGTAGGAAAAAAGTGACGCTGGTTTTTCTCAGTACATTATGATTATGTCATCCTAGAATAGAACATGTTTTTCAGTTCAAAACAGTCATGATGGTGAAACAATAAAACGTGAAACAAAGTTGCCTGACCTGGCATCACTGACCATTAGGTAGGCAATAAAGTCATTCACCTTAACTTGGTTCAATTCAATGACACTCTTTCAATCACATTGACAAAGAAATTGATACGATTTTTACGAAAACGGTTACCTCACCCTCCTGATCAACAGGGAGTCTTCTGTCTCTTCAAAAAATGTTGCTCTAATTTATTGACTTGCGCCATGTCTCGAGGAAATAAAAGCATACCTAAATAAGACCACAAACAAACAATCAGCGAAAATCAAATAATCAAGTTGTTTGTGTGTGCATTCTTGAGCAGCAGGGATCAAGTTAACAATTCATTCAATTCGGAGAAACTTCGTTGAATTTATTTTTCAAGCTCCAAACACCGTCAGATGAATCGAATTGCAGTCGCGAGTCGCAAATCCATCCAGTCAATCGATAAACCCTGGTTTATTTAAAATACGTAGTATGTAAAATCATTTATTTAAGGAAAAAACTTTTACCATTTTATTATCATTCCTCGTGTCAATAAAAGTTTAAGTGACGCCATTTGCAATTTATGTGGTCACGTTGATAAAACGTGCAAAAAAGTTATTGGTCATGTGCAAAAATTTCGAAATGACACTGACCTCCACAAAAATTAAAAATTCGTTGCCGCAAGGTACTGAAGAAGAGAGAATTGATGGGGATGGCGATGACGATGGCATTATTTAAGAAGTCAAAGTAGATGCGACGAACGAAGTTCGATTCGATTTGATCGAGTGATTTTTTAAAAAGTAAAACGATTTGTCAAGTTGAATGTTACAGTTTTTCCTTGTTCGTTTCGCCATTCCATCCTGCTTTTACTATTTTATTGTTTAAACAAGTTTAATGGCTGTTTTCAGTCTTGACTTGACCAACGATCCATTTAGTGAGTCAGCAACAAAACTGACAAATTTTTTGCTTCAAATTAATGTTTCGGCTTTTGGGTATACTTTTTGTTTTCTTGCTTCAAAATTATGCTCCATCCACTTCACTCAATCACATCATCTCATCTTCGCTGCATCAATCACTTTACTTTTCAAGCTAATAAACATCTTTTTTATAAAAAAAAAGAGCTCACTGTAGCTTTTGCTCGTAGTTCATGTACCTTTTCGTACTTGCATTAATGCTGGTTGATTTGATGATGAAAGCTGAAATTAACTAAATTTTGCAAATCATGATGCCCCGGGCCAATTATGAAGTATACTAATTACACTTATAGAAATCAAATAGAAAACCACAGCGGCTGCGTAACATTTACATTATAACTTATCATTACTTTTTATGAAATGCAATTTGGTTGAGACAGGTACATTCAATGATAACTTAGAGTAGGTAATTTAAAAACTAACATAAAGAAGGAATTTCAGTACTATTTAAATAATGTCTAAAAATTGCCATTAAATGTAAAATTATATTTATATCTATAAATAGGTTATTTCAGTTAAAAATTATTTAGATCAGGCTTGTCTCCAAAATGTACTCAATACCTCAAATTCCTATACTTATCTAATAGTGCCGGTGACGGGAAATCCAATCTTGATAATCCGCAATTTTCGTGTAGACCCCAGGATACGCACTATAATATAAGAATGCAATCATTAAGAAAACAATGAAACTATATTAATAGTTTACTAATTAATTTGCACAGTTTGTAAATTAACGAACCCGCAGCCTATCCCCCATGAGACGAGGCCAATTTGCTCCCAAACGCTGCCAACCTTCCTCATCAAGGGTCCTCCTGAGTCACCCTTTTGCAATTTAAGAATTCTCAATTAAAATTTTGCACTTAATTGCAGTGACAAATTCCAGGTCATTTTATCGTTCAACTAACTAATTAATTATTTTTTCCACTCACCAAACAACTATCTTTATTAACTTGACCGGCGCACATCATTTGACTAGTAATTCCACCAGGAGCAAGAGACCTGGGGAAATTAGAAATTTTAATAAGGTTACATATTTTTATAAGAGTATTAGGTGTATGCGTATATGTATTTAATTATAGTGATTTCTACATAATATTTATTTTAAATTACCCATATTTTGCTGCACATTGTTGTAGGTTCCATATCGACAACTCCACTTTACGATATATGCCAGGCTGATAAGCATTTTGCGCGGAGGTACGTCCCCAACCTAAAGCAAAATGATTTTTCATTCATCCAGTTTAACAATAATTATTTAATTATGATTAAACAGTTATCATTTCGGTGGAATGTATTTACCTGCAACCCATGCACTTCCTCCTTCATAACTGCCCCCACCAGATAGACAAATCGGTCGGATGTCGTTGTTTCCATTGCTTCCAAATGTCACAGGACTGTCCAACTTCAAAAGCTGCAAAAACATAGATTAACCAAAAGTAATAAATCATTAAAATACCCACACCTCTTAAATAAAAAAATGAAGTGTAAATTTTAATAATTTATTACGGCAATATCGTTGTAAAAGTACTGTTGATGAAACTGTCTGTGGAGGATAAGCTTGGAAATACTTTTAACCGTCATTGGACCATCGGACAAAGTGTGCAAGTCATAATCTCCTATGTAAACTTTAAACAACGTCTGAAGCTCATGACCCGTGACCCTTTTTTGTAGGAAAAAATAAAAATCTGCAGGAAATGCTATAAAATTAAGCTGACTTTTCATATCCATATTTTACCCGTTAAAACAATGAGCTGCTGTCAGAATGTACTGCGAATCTATCAACGATCCACCGCAGACCTGGCGTCCATTTCTAATTAGCGCCACCAACCACGGAAATTCGCCTTTAGCCGCCTAGTCAAAATATTTTCGCTTATTTTATCATAGCTGAAAATTTTCTCATGAAATTCAATGTTTTTCATGCATGAATACCTGAACTCCTCCAACAATTTTACTGACTCCACAACTGGATGAGACTGGAGGAGACGCCGTTGTACTTGGAGGTGGTGGAGTAGGTCTCGCAGTAGTAGCCCTCGTTTGGTGGGGATTCCAAGGGTTCCACGTGTGTTGTGGATACCTTTGTGTGGTTTGAGTAGGCGGCCAATTTGGCCATTGAGGTCTTTGGGTTGTTGTCGTTGTGGTCGTAGTTGTTGTAGTGGTAGCTGTTGTGGTGGTGGTTACTGGAGTGGTGCTGTGTCTCACTGGAAATGCCCATGGCGGTCTCATGGTCAACTGGGGAAACAAATTGGGGAAGCCTGGTTGTGCCGTGATACTCGATCCACAACAAATCTGACTTTGTCTCACTTGGGCATCAGCTCTGAACATGAAAACGTTTCCCATCCCCGGTTTGTTGCAATGTCCCGACATATTCTGGTACATTTCCGCCAATCCATTGTTCATAATGTGACCATCGTCAGGACTGTAAAGAATTGGATAACACTGCCGGAAGGATGCGCAGTATCCTTGAAGGCCGTTGTTTGTTAAGCATGGGGAAGTCCCAACTCCAATGGGAGTGGGAGGTCTTGTTGTCGTAGAGGTCGTTGTAGGTGCCGCAGTTGTAGGTGGGTGTGTTGGTTGTAGTTGCTGTAGATGGTTACTTATTCCAGGAAATTGGGGAAACTGGGGGAACTGTGGAAATTGGTGTTGCGGAAGTTGAAGCTGGGGAAACTGAAACTGCTGCTGCTGGGGTAGTCCAGGTTGCTGGATGGAAATGGGACTCCCTCCTTGCACAAACGGCCATCCAGGGGGGAAAAGCCCACCACCGAAACTCCCAAAAACTTGTCTTTTATGTCGGACGCCTTCCTTTGCTTTATTACTCGACGCTACTCTCTCAGAATTACTTTCCACTAAAAATATATTATCACACAATGCAAACTATCTCAATTAAATAGAGCAATTAAATTAGAAGAGAGGCAGTTGATTACCTTCTATTACAATAGCATCCTCATAAGTTTCTGTATGAATTTCCGCTTGCGAGCAATGCTCCAGCAGTACCAAACTGATGCAAGCGCACACGAAAAATGCACTTAGCTTTCTCCACAGAAATTCCCACTGCGAAAGCGTCCCCATTCTAAAATGCAGATATGCCAAAATGAAACAAAGTAAAAGGTTAATTAATGTATCTAACTGACAATAAACAATTTAACAAATCACAAGTAAATGTTACCTGAACTAATTACTCAGAAATTCCAGACAGGCAAAAATGTTTCAGATGCACTAATGAATGACCGATGAGAATGAAACAAGTTAATCCTTTTTGCAACGACGCCGGTACAGCAACATTACTTACACACTGACAAATATCTGTAATTGAAATGCAACAACTTTTGTTTTGACAATAACTTTTTTTCGTTCGCAAATATTTTGACAGTTACAGTTAGAGTAGAGCACGATTCACATTTCCTTGTTGTCAATCTTGTCTCCTACTGTTTTGCGAATTTAACGGCACATGCAAAAAATGCTACAGCAGATTCAGATCATTGAATTTAGAAGAAGCGAGAGGCGATACTATCGCTGCTGTATCCATAAAAGTGCATGCAATTATGAGAGCAGCAGTGTCCCACGAGAAGATACGCAGTAACAAAGTCGAGCTGATTGAGAAAGAAAAAGAAACCAAAAGGCCACCAACAAAGCCACCGCATAAATATGTACCAATTATTTTCCCTTCTACGTTTCTGCTCAGGGTGGAATGAGTGAGTCAAAGAAAAAAAGGCAAGGTTAGTTACTCCTCAGTTAAATTCCAATAAATAGTAATCAAGATAAGTGGAAAAATATTTGTTTGGTTTGTTCGTGGCAAAACAAAGAAAGAATTCAAATAGAGTTGATAATTTATCCGCGATACGCAGATAATTGTTTGTTGTTGCAACAATAACAGGTATTTTCGGAGAACAAGAGGTTTTTAATCTGGTTCAACTCGCATGGTATTTGCTACTGTGAGACATGGCAGAAAAATTGATGATTATTATAATGGAGCTTCATTTCATTTCATCAACAAGACAAGGAAAACATCCTGGGTAAAGATAAGAAAGGAAAGAAACAAATCTTCACTTCACCTGCCAACCAAAGTATTAAGTGTGCGTATCTCATCTCATCTGAATGAAGCAAGGTACATCATCATATCATCTCAAAACTCATTCTCTGATGAGATGAGATGGCGAACATGATGAACAATGAGCAAAACAGTGAACACCGGTCGAATGATTCAAAAGAATGCTGTTAGAAGAGAATCTATCGAATACCTAACTTAAAAAGAGATGATGCATAAAAGAAAAGTAAAATAATGCCGGTGGTGGTAAAAAGTCCTTTTTTTTTGTTTTCATTTTCTTTACATGTGCATTTTGTGAGCGGAAAATGTTTTTGCAAAATATTTTGCAAGTCTCTCTTCATTTTATTTTTTTGCAAGCTTCATTGTATTTGTAAGTGTAATATTTCTTTTTTGCGACATGCCGTGATTCAACACTAAATTTTCTTTTCAATGGGTCGCATCTTTTCTTTCACCGTCGTCTTTCATTTCACTTCCAGACATTGAACCGAGGGATGCGTTATTATTACCACATTAATAACACAATGTACATAAAAGTTTTTATCTATTCCCAAAACGGGATGATGATGATGGTGATGGCACGGTAATTTAATGTGGTGTGTCCGACAGCGATTGTAGAGAAACTGAAACAATGAAGTAGGTAGATGTGTGTGATTGAAGTAACAACTCCTTTTCGCTTTTCTTTTTATTTCATATGAATCGAGACTCATCGTCGAAAGGAGATTTCAAAGGAAAATGCGATTCGCGAATTATTATCTACTACCTACCCGAATCAGAGAAATGTTGTGTGTGAATGTGTGATTATGAATTACCTTACTTGCCTTAAGCAAGCAGGTGCGCAACTTGGAAAATTTATGCATCGGTAATAATAACACGTTATTTTAATTCTGTTAGGCATACGAGATTAATTTTCTTTTTGTATTCAGTTTTCCTCGTCAATCTTGTATTTGCATTAGAGTTAGAATGTTCGAACTTTTTACAATACAATACCAAATGACAATTTTTTAAAAATAATTCCGGATTGATTAAAGATGGATTTACCTATATGAATTTTTGACCGAGATTTCTTTTCAGTTCAGATGCCAGATTATTAGTGAAATCCTCTTCACTTTCAAAATGAGAGCAGAGAAAGGTTTTTCATTTAAAGGCCTTGTCTTCTCTCGTTGTCTCCTTTCTTTCAGGATGTCAATGTCAGAGCAAGCAGACATTATTAACTGGTACAAAACTAAACAGTTACAAAAGATAATATCGGCTTTTGATTATATTATTATCGACCGAATGAGAGACGCTTGCAATCATTTGACTACACGATTTTAGCTATTTTTACATCGTCAAATTAAAGTCAAACTATTTCCATACGATAACTGTTGCACCGGTGTGATATTGACATGATCTTGAGCAAAGTATCAACATTCTTTTTTCTCTATGTAAGCTTAACATCAATTAACTCTATGACATAGTCGTAGTAAAGTAAAATACTCTCGCACGAAAGAAAACCTGCTCACTAGGGACATTTAAAAAATATGATATCATGACATGACTAATCCGTGACCACGTATTAGTATGATGATGCACTTTTTATTGTACCGTTTTATCAATGAAAAAGAAGGCAGTTACAGATTATAATACAGATTAACACTACAGGAGACCAAAAAGGTTTTGCATCTTCAATCTAAACTTGCAGTAAGATATTTTTATTATTACTTTACTACGATTTTCGTACTACGAAACGATGATTGCCCGGAGCTACCTTACCACGGCCACAACGAGATCATTTGCGATTTTGTGCATCTACTATTGGATCGAATATTAAATCGAGTTGGGCAAACGAGTTGCAAAATTAGAAAAAAACGCACGAGTAATGCGAAATATAACTTTGACTTGACTCACTTGACTCTATTGACATTGTGGTATGATTTATTTAGACCTAAATATTATGCACAAGAGTTGTTCCCGGTCCACACCCCTTTCAGTACGACAAAAAAAACTGACAAATTCTGGTTGGCTTGACTGTGTGACACAGTCTGTGGCTAATGGGTAGTAAATTGTTTTATTTGAAAATCGATTGAACCGGTCACTAGTTCATTATTGTCGATTCATATTTCTGCATAGTCTGGCATTTTAAACATCCTTTTATTAAATAAGTTAATACAAGATATCTTTGGTGTTTTAACTATTAAGACTGCTACGGTTCAATTTTTTGTTCGACAGACAAAAATGGAAAATTATAATTTTAAATTTTACGGATGAAACTTGATGGATTAGATTTCATTCATTTAATTAGGTACAATAACTCAATTAAGAAAACTTTCAAGTGAGGTATTAAAACAATTTACATAAATGTATTTATAATTTAATAGCTTAAATCTACCCTGAGGTCAGTAGACATAATGTCTGCTTTGGTGGCTGGGATGGGACTGTGAGACAAGTCCACTGTAATCATTATAATTGCTTTTTTATATTCTAGATTGCCATTTCAATCTTGGCTACAGAATAAAAATGAATATTCACAAGTTGCAAACCTTTTTTCGCAAAATCACCGTACACAATTTGCTAAAAGATGACTCATCCATTTCAGACCAAAGTGGTAATAAATGATCCTGAAAATCTTCATGGGAAAGAGTTGGCCCGCCTTTTAAGAAGATTAACTTCCTTTCACATGAATAATGATGTGCCAAAAGAAATAATTATTTCTCAGATGAATTCAATTTTGAATCCTTGTGCAAAAAAGCCGGCGTAAAGATGATTGACAAAAAATCTTGCAACTTCATGCACCCATTTGTATAATATGTTATACATAAAGAAAGGACTTATTGAGTGATTGGGAAAAAAATCATAGGATGCGATTTGTTCGAATGGCAATGAATGAAGAATGCTCCGAAAGATAAAACGGCACTCTTCTTTCATATAGCAGGACAAAACAAAAGAGATTGGTTCATGACGGTATTGAAATGGGAGCTGACCACATGATTTATGATTCATTCACAGTAAAATGTGGCGTCTGATTAAGATGATAAAATGATCGCATCGGTTCGACCAAATTATAAAAACTAACTGCAATATATTAGGTATTTAATAATTAGATTCTAATTATTCACATTGCGACATATGAAAAAGGTTATCGACAATTAAGGAACAAACGTAGGATTTTTAAATGCTTCTGGGAAGGCTTGACACAAAAGGCCTTAAAAGTGACTAAAATTTTAAATTACTAATTGATAAAAATCAGAAATTATTACAGAAAAGTAAAAGATTTTCTTCTAAATATTAAGGGCCTAAATTATCAATTTCTGAATAAACAATTTATTGATAATTGGTCTTATTTATTTTTAGATTTATTGGTACAAAAATACGATAAAAGATTACATTTTCGTGTTGGTTTACTTTAGTTTTAGTGTAGTTGCATAAAATAAAATAATAAAAAATTTAAAAAGTAGCAAATGCTAAGAAAGATAAGAGACAATAAATAAAATAATAACTTCACTAAAATTCCTAAAGACAACAGATTTCTATAATAATATCATTCGTATAAAATTATTTTAAAAGTACCATAAAAATTGAACCTTTTAAAGCTAACCACTTTGAATACTATCGGAGTGCATCTCCACAAAATGAAGTTGGAGTGCATGCACATCGAGAAAAATCTCTGGACAGAATGCGCACTCGAAGCGATCCTGTACCACTTCCAAATCTCTCTCCTCCATATCCTTACTGCCTTCACCATCGTAAAAATAATTATCGTAAGAGGTTTCATCTTCGCTCTCCATTTCCGGGATAGCAGCGGCGTCGTTGTCGCCTTCATTCCCAATTCCACCTTTCTTGCGATGTACGGTTCGGACGTGCTTCCTTCTCGAATCCTTCCTTCCAAACGGTTTATTACAGAAGCGGCAAATAAACGGTTTATCTCCGTTGCACCCTGAATAAAAAAATAATGGTTAGATTTCCTGCAAGTTAAGTTACGACGACCAAACACCTGCAGCAGTTCATGTAAGCATATATAGGCAATTTTACTAAAAATGCTGACCCCCCTGACCTGGCTGATGGTCCTTTAAATAGTCCTTCCGAGGAAACGTTTTCCCACAGGTTTTACATTCAAATTCTTTCGTTCCTTTGTGCAGTTGCATGTGCAGTTGCAAACTCGCTTTCGTTGTCAATTCTTTCTCGCATGTTGTACATTTCCACATTTTCCAGTCTCCCTTAATCCACTTCCGGACCTTTCAATGTTTCAATTCTCTTCCCTTTTAAAATAAAAACCCAATAATGAGTGAGAGTGGCCTTTTAACTGTTTCTTTCATTCGGATGTCAGGTGTCCTTTGCATTTAATATGACCTGCTACACCAAAAACAACAATTAATCATTATTTAATAATTTTAATAAAAACAATTTATGTATTGAACTGGAGAATTTAAAACAGTCAACAAATCAAGATTTAAATCGTTCAATATTTACTTACAGTTACAAAATTACCGTCTAGATAGGTATTATTAACCAAGTAACTCTTTAACAACTTCATTATCAGTCCGAATATTATGATGATTGATGATACGAAAATCTTTATTTTATCAATACTCCAGTTTACTACTTTTTGACAGCTCAAGAAAAGTGATTGGTTAACTTTGACTTCACTTTATTCACATTCGCACATATCGGAACCACACAGAATATTTTCATTTCGTCATATGATCCCAGCTGTAACTGTAATCTGTAACTGTAATGGGCTTATACATTATAGGCAAGATATTGTATAAAAAAATTTGTATGTGAGTAAACCTCTTGTCTCGTTTCTGCTGATTCTACCTTTTCTCATGTTTTTTACTCCTTCAGCTTACTTACATACAGCTCTTAGCTCTCTCCTCTCATGTAAGGTTTATGCGTAAATAACACCAGTGCTTTCGAACTCGAACCGAACAACGTCAGAACGAAAGCAAAGAACTGAAAAACTGATCACAAAGCACGTTACTATTGTGGCCGTTTGTTCCTCCAAACTCACAGAGTGACCCACTTTACTTTATTCGATCAATCCGCAAAAATAGTTTTTCGGTGGAAACTTTTTATTGCGTAACATCAAAACATGAGCAGTATTTAACCTGTTTCTTTGTCTTTTCTGTGATATTTTTATTTTTATCCCAAGCAAAAAGCAAAATCCTAGTGTTTCAGAGGGAGACACACATTCTCGAACATTGGCTTCGTTTTGGCACAGCTTCTCATTAATGCCACGTGACTGACATGGATCGTTGTCGCTGAGCGAGCACCACGCAGATTCTCCTATTTTTAAGTGAAAGTACGCCACATTTTATTGCGGACATTTTTCAGGATGAATTACGTAACTATTCTTGGGGATGAAATGGGTCCAGAGTTGATAATTATGTAAATTTTTCAGTGTCAAAGTTCAAAGTGAAGAAATGGCTGCATTACCGGAAACAGACGCCTCCTTGACCTTGAACCACGACAAACCCTGTCTTATCAAACATCCCCTTTTGATTACAGTGGTTGTGGAGAACATTTTGTGTCAAGGGGATGCTTGGAGTTTCCAGGATCTCAGGAACCTTCGTTTAGTGTGCAAACTATGGAGTGAACTGACATTGGCACGGTGGCGCTCCACTGCGACGCTATGTCTTTACCTTGATACAGTTAAGGGTGCCCCAGAATTGAGAATGGGATTGTCGGTGGCGGATTTCTTGGAGTTTATGGAGGAAATATATGAATATGGTGATACGCTGCAGCTTATCAATAAACCTTATCGCCGGTACAGACTAAAATCCTGGAAAATCGATTTGGACGGATGCAAAAATTCGCTGTTGCAACTGCAGACAATCTGGAGCGCCATGGGTCATTTGGTTTATTACCTTCATTTGGATGAGTGTGTGTTCCATGAGCCAGTTGCCGACGCATTTAGATTCCTGGTGTTTGAGAAGTCCCCCAATCTAAAAGAAATTGTGTTTAGTGAGTGTCAACGGGCGGATGTTCGAAAAGACCTGGAAGCCGTGCGAAGTTTACGGAGGAATGAAAAATTGAAGTCCTTGGAGGTAACTGGAGACTTGCCAGTTTTGTGGAGTTCCATTCCTCCGGGAAATTATCTCTTACCTCATTTTCCTAAGTTGCAGGCAAGTGTTTAATTCATATAATTTTCAATTTTATATAGTTTTTGCTATCTTTTAATAATTTTGTTGTTAATAATTTCAGAAGTTAAAGATAAGTGGAGCACGCAGCCACCACGCAGCTAGTGACGTGATGGCTATCTGGAGACTAGCTGCCCGAAAAGCCATGAAAGAAGGGCGAGAATTAACCCCTCCCTTTCCCTCCATCCATCACTTGGATTACATGCACTCCAATCTTCTTCCAATTACCGGCCAACTTTCTGGAATTCTTGAGATGAAGCTGCCACTGGAATCCATTTCCGTATTCCTCGACCCCGACAGCATTTACCCACCCACGCACCTCTTTGAAGTTTTCTTTGATACACTCCAAATTTTCAAAGCGTTCCGTCCCCCAGTAGTTCACGTGTTCCAAAACTTCCTCCCCTCAAAGGAAATGAAGTCCATGAAGGAAATCTACTTATGGGGCAACATCACCCAAGACTTTCGCTTTTTAAAGTTCATGCCGAATTTGGAGGTGATCTACATGAACCATGCCTGTTTCGACAAGTGGGATCATTATTTGAAGGATGTCATCAGGGGAAGAGCAGTCGTTCGCCACAATGTGCTCACAAAGTCCATGATGATTCGCATGGTGGAGCTTTCCGGTTTTTCCGACCATTTAGTCATGGAGCGTTTGGCAGAGCTCAGCGTAGATCTTGAGTTTGGTGGAGACGATCTCAGAAAAATTCGAAAGTGGATGCCGAACCTAAGGAATCTAACGACCTTGCTTAATAACATAACGTTTTCAGTGGTCTGCAAAGAATGGTCTAATTTAAGGGAGCTGACTGCCCTATTTGGTAGTGATGTGGATGACCATGGAATCACTGGAATAATCGAGGAAGACGAAGCCGAAGAAAATCATGCTTTAGAGAATCAGCGCCTTCCAAATATCACCGACCTCAAATGTATGTGTGGCTTTGTAAATGACAAGTTTAAGAATTTTTTAAACACTAAATTGTAAATATACACGCTAAAATTATTTTTGTCTTTTTTTTTAAAGATTTGACAAAATTCACGCTTCAAGCCTACTGTAACGAAGGGCGTCTGACTGATTCCTCTGTTCGAGAAGGATTTCTCCACCTTCCTTTTTTGCACACGCTTCACATTTGTGTTTCGCCCAAAATGTCACCGGAAGCTGAGGAATTATTAAAAGAAAGGATTTGCCAGGTTCGAGTGATTCGAAATTACGGTAAGCGACCTCACGGAGGAACTTTTAACGAATGTTGCAGACGACATGTGTTCCAAATGGCTGTGGATTCTTCGGGAGGTGGAGGAGCGAGTGCACAACGAAATAGCGTTGCATAGGTTAAAACAAGATTGTCCAAATCAAGTTGCAATTATTATTATTTGTGATACGCAAATTGTGATTTTATTTCTTAAAAATGACATTTATTATTTAAAGTGATACTTATTTACTTTATAATAATTTACGTATACCCGAGTAGGAAATAGCAAAACGTGACCTGATTGAAAACTCTTCACCTGATTAACAAAACCTTTGTGTTCATACCCGTAATAAAGCACAAATTAGCTAATTATGTACAATTATATAAACTATGTATTGCAAACTATGCAATATCAGTCGTAAAGTATCTTTGAATAAAAATAAAAATACACACACCTAAAATTGAAATTGTCAAATTCAAGTTACAATGTCAAGTTACATAGAAGCAAATAGCGATTTCATTTAACCCAAGGTGACCTCTCGTACGAATACGTTTCCCATCCTATCCATGAATAACTGATGGGGTCTCTATTGAGTATTTTGACCTTGAGCGTCTTCAATTTGACGAACTCCTCCCAGATATTTGATTCGATCATCTTGTGGAGCCAGCCGTTAAACTGGATCTTTTCCTTTTGATTTTTCACAATCTTGATGTCCTCTGGAATCTTTTGGGTGTGAGTGTGTGACCACACGACAACTTCCAGCTCCTGCAAAGAATTTCTCATTGGAAGCAGGAAGTTCATTGGAGTCAAGCTCGGTAGATCCAATTTTAGCTTCACGAGACGTGGCAGATTTAATGAATGATTCTGGCAAAAACTTCATACCACTAACTGAAGAATCCATATTTTCCCAACGACCATATTTTAACTTTGCACAATTCTCTCAAAGTCGTGCTTGTCATTCTCCTTTGGTAGTGTCAGTCTAAGATGGGTCAGAGTGTCACCGAAGGTGTCTCCGAGCAGTCTGAAAGTTGTTTGCCATTCTTCCCAAATCGGATCGTCCTGGCCCTTTTGAGACACAGGGCGATGGAGAAAGTGGAAGAACAAAGTTCTTAACGGCCAACGGTTCCCATTTTTCTTTCTCCAGATATCTTCCAGGCCGAGAAGATCATCCCTCCTTCGAACGTTTATATTAAGTTCAGTCAAGTCATTTAAAACAGCCTCGTTAAAATATTCTTTGTATCGATAGTGGTTCATAATTCCACCGCCGCGATTGTCCACCTCCAAATGTTTCAGTCTTTGCGAGCACTTTTGGATTAATTGATGAAAAATTGGGTTTGGGAGATCGCAGGTCCGAAGGTACACGAGATTTCTTATTTCTGGCAGTGGTCTCTGGTAAACAGCATCCGTTAGCATGGACATGTCACGCTGGTCCCGTTCACCCGCTGGCGGCACCAAAATTTGAAAGCTGAGTTCCAATGTCTGAAGATTTGGCATAAATACGAGCCACTGCTGAAGATGATTGTAATACACCACAGGGGTCACATGTCGCAAAGAAAAAGAGTCCACCTCTACTTTAAGATGCCACACGTATCGCCCATACTTTTCCAGGAGGACAGTCGTCCTATCACAATGCAGTTGGAGTTCAATTCGGTCTCGAACAGTGTGAATATAATGTCGAATGTGAACCATTCTGGTAAACACGGGATTTTCTTGGGTGTTCGGAGGATGCGAGTTCTCGAACTGGTCCACAAACCGCGAAGGCCTTTCCGGTGAAGGAAAGAGCCTCAACCAGAGTTGATCAATTGCTGAAGCAGGATGAATCTTCATTTTGTTGTTGTCATCGAAGATGTCGGGCCGGAAGTGACGAGGATGGGTCTGCACAAATATTTTCACGGATTCATTCCACGATTTCGAAACCAGACGACATTTTAACATGTTCTCCACCTGGAACTCACTGTGGCGCCAAGTCTTGGAGTGCGAGTGGCGCATCAGTGCTGCTAACACTTTTGAAAAAAGAACTGTCGTCAGTTCAGCTTCGTACATGGCGTGCCACGAGGAGTGCGCGTTGATACAATTTATCAGGTCATTTGCGTCCGACAATTGTTTAAATATAAGTCTCCACATCTGAAAATTAAACATTGCAAAAAAACAATCTCGTTAATACAATGTATTTAGTTTAAAATTACAGACATTAATCTAAAAACGCAAATAAATAAGATTTTATCAATTCAAACCTCCTCTGGAATCAGATGAAATGGATTGTTGAATGGTCCAAGTGTCTTTAATTCTGACCTCTGTCCCTCTCCCATCATCATAACCACCCGTCCTGGTTCTTGTGCCATTATCAATTTATTCTATGTTTACGCAGTATAAATTCCTATGTAAAACCTTTTTTCTTCAGTAATGATCCACCAATTTACTTGACTCCATCATACTGACACACAAATGCGTCCTCTTCTTCATCATCACAATTTTGAAAAGTGCGTTAAGTCATAGTAGTTACATAAAATACAAACTTTTTATTTGTTTTTGTTTTGTACACGAAGATAATCGGATCACTCACTCATCACTGTCATCACTTTACGAGCAACGAGTGATAAGTGAAAGCGCCCAGCGCAGCGTCACGCTGCAAACACGCCAAGCTCTTAAATTAACACTCTCTTTAAAATTAAATAAAAAACTAATTTCAATCTTGTAGTAGCTAAAGTAAGAGCTGACAGAAGAAGACCAACGATCGATATCTTCAATCTTCATTTCAGCTCGTCAGTATGAAGACCACCTACAAACAACCTAGACATGAAGACCGGACATGTGCTGTGCTCGTGCTCCATCTTATACCATCTCAAAAACCCATCCATCCATCCTATCATAATCTGCATCTCTGCATCCACCAATTCCACCATCCACGTGAGACAGTTTAGTTGTACTCACATTTCTTTGCTTAATGCGTGTTTTCCCGTAAACATCATAATATAATGATAATTTAGTATTTGTTTGTACATTCGGCATTCTTAAATAGACAGGTACTTTAAAGCCAGCACCTGCAACAAATGTCTGGTATTTTTACTAAGTATATTACTGTAATTTTACAAAGTGTTTCATTTTGCCCCCCGACTTTTCTGTAAGAATGTTTGTAATCTTCCTTGACAAATTATTTTACAATGACAATACGAATATGATACACAGAGAATGGTTTATTAAATTCAATTCAGATTCAGCTTTAAAAGTAACAAAATTGCAAAAAAAAAGTGTTTAATAATAAATAATGCAATAAAAAATTATAAAAAGTACAAAAAACCAGCTAGCCTTTCGTTGCTTGGTCCTCCCAGGGATTGACCTGTTAGGTAAGCCAACTTCTTGGCATACTGGCATGGAGCTGGTACAGTGACGGTGCCACTCCAATTAAAGTAAAGATGGCAGAATTTATAGGTGAGCCGTTGCATCTTTCCGGCATTTAAGCCTTGAGTGTCACAGAGAACATTGTAGCTAGTTGGTGAAACTGTGCCGGTTCTCGCTTGTTGGGACACCAGAAAGAAATCATATCTGGCAATAAAAATAAATATGCGTTAAGGTCATTTACACTTTCCAGCAGGGTGCAAATGGTAAAAAAATCTATACCTTTCCGGCAATGTGATCACATCATCGACAACAGTTCCAGGTTCGGGATTAACGACTTTATTACGGCCATCCACTGCAAAAATTCTGGTATTGATTTTCTTCGTGACGACAATGAAGCTGAATTTTGGTTCCGGCTTTCCATAGGGTTCGTAAAGGGTTTTAATTTGTTTCTACAAGAAAGTCAAACTTTTCTGTAGACCACACTAACGCTTGTATGATAATTATCACGAATTTAATTTTTATTTTAAATAAACTTTTTCCTTACCTTAATTTCTTCGAGTTCGGTCTCGAACACATACTTTAACTGGCCGTCTCCAACGCCATCTCTGTACATTATAATTCTGTCCGGTAACGCTCCAGTCTTCTCAAGGTAGGCTTTCAGACACTCTACAAATTCCATTTCAAATCCATTACCCCAATCCAATTACATAATAAATAATAAAGTGCTACAAATAATAAAAATTCTGACTGGTAAAATCCGCTCCCATCTTAGATGACAAGTTCTCTCCGCGACTGTGAAAGCTTATGGTACTAAAGTACCTTCCACACGTTTCTGTAGTGGCGACCATTGCACCCACACTAGCGCCCTTTCTCTTTCCACAGTGGTGGACGTCAAATCCAACCACCATAATATTCTAAAGACATTTTAAATAAAAATCAGCTTTTTTAACTTTGCTGTTTAACAAATTATAATTGCATAACTCATAGAACATTAAACTCACTTTAAGTGGGATATTGAGTGACCACGGTTCGCCACCTAGTTTAGCATTCATTTGGATAACGAGTTTGGAGCAAATGCTCGCCAGTCCTCTAGAATTGTGGATATTCTTCGCAACAAAACATTGCGAAGGCACTGAAACATATTCGAAACGGACAAAGCAGTTTAGTGTAAAAGTAGAATATTATTAATAACATTAAGAATTATTAGTTACATAATAAACATTTAATTCTTTTTAATTTTCTTGAATAACCTCCGAATTCAATACACGCTCGCTTCTTCACCGCCGCGTAAGTATCGGTCGCTTGTCTCGGCAAGATGACAAAGATGAGTTGAGTTTTGGAACCGAGTTTATTCATGACGGTATCCACCATCTGGCTGTAAATATGTGGACGAGCATCGTTTACTGGGATTCTGAAATTATTGACATTATAAGAAATTCAAATGTAATTAGAAATTAGTACAAAGAAAAATCAAGCGCTTTACATTTCCGAGGGCTTTGAAATTTGAAACTTCATCGATCTGGCTATATTCTGCATGGTGCCAACCAAATTATCCACGCCAGCTTTATCCCGACTGGGAACAATCACGGCCCATGTGTGCAGGTCAACGGAAGACAGCATAGGCTTGCCTTGATTAAAATCAGCAATTACATTGTAAATTAAATAAACTGTCACTGTATGAAATCAATTAAAAACTTAATGTACATATTTAGCTAACTTTTTAAGGCCCCACTCCAGTCAAAGTTTTGATTGACAACTTCTATTTGTTTTTCACCAAATATTATCGTTTCCTTTGGAATCACGTGACCATCAATTTCCACCAGATTTTTATCGATTTCGAGACCCCACCGCCTCAGTTCATCTTCAATCTAAGTTATAACATTCAAATATTCTTGCCTGATTTAAGCCTACTATACGTACATGTACATATGTATGTATGTACATATTTAACATCTTTACTTACAAGAGGATTCGCAAACTTCTTTCTGAATTCCTCAATCTTTTCAACACGAGTTTTAGGCTCCATTTGAATATGCGATGAGATAGCTCGCATCAAATTAAAGTTGCATCGCATGTCATCTGAAATTCCGGTCATTTGACACAATTCCGGTACTAGGACAATCAATCCTGGCATGCCCCTGTGAAAGTCCTTTTTCTTCGGTCTAGAGATCAACATCGGCTGTGCCATGTCCTGAATCGCCATGTTGTACTTCGTGGAGAAGTACTCTGCATACGTGACCTGGGTCGGGCCGCCTGGTGAATTGGTGGTAAAAGTGTCAGACGGATTTATCGTCCAGTCGATGTCATCAATGCGGTAAGTCTTCCGGTTGTATGCAGTCATCACTATTGTACCGATAAGCGCCGCCTTAACTCTTCCCTAAAAGCCAAAAAAAAATCGTTGATTTTTCTTAATGAAATTGAAAAGGTTTAACGGTCAAAAAGTAAAACTTTCGGAAGGTTAATGCCAATACCTGCCAATTATGTTCGCTGCTTGTTGCTCTTGCATTTTGAATGATGTGAAGGCAATTATCCTGTCTCAAAACTTTGAACTGCAGTTCTGCCGCAAGGAGAATATTCTGCTCATGTGGTCTCATACTTGTTTTGTACCCGGGCCATAGTTCGATGCGATAAGCGTCAATTCGAATGGACTGAGAACTGTCGAAGAAATGACGACCCATGTCTTCCAGATTCAACATCTCCATGCACTTACGAACTATTATGTTGTAAACTTGGAGATTCATCGGGTCCGTTGGAGCCAGTACCGCAACTAGTCGGATTTTTATTTGAAATGTGCCATTTGGTCCACTAGAGTGCAGAATCATTGGCTAAATGGATAAAAAATGATAATTTTCTTAATTGTTTGATTATTTGTAATTTTTCTTAATTTCACTAATTTCACATTTAACTGTGAACTAACTGGTAAGTACCTCATTCTGAATACGGCGTGTCACGTATAAGGAAGAGCCATCAAAGACGAAAGCGCCCAAAACAGCCCCGTGATCACGAACCATTTTCTTTTTGAATTTTGTGTCAGTTTCATCGGGCTCGAAATCCACCCGATAATGATAAATTGCGTCTCTCGGTACCGGTTTAAGGGCTACTGTATGTGGGTGGTGGGTTGTGGTGACGCTTTTGGGGATTCCAAACAAGGGCACCTTGCTAACTTTATAATAGTTAGCACGCAGTTTCACCGCTTTTGAATCTTTCATCAATGGTGCCCGTTTTGTCATCGGTGGCATCCTGTTCACCTCCCTTTGTTTCTGAATTTGACTCAGACTGTCAACCAAATCGAATTCATCCAGCCTATTCCTTGCCATTCTCCCCCTCCCACCCCCTCTACCTTCACGTCTTCCACCCCTACTTCCTCCTCCTCTTCCAGAGCCTCTGCCTCTGTAACCACTGCGCCCTTCACTTGCAGAGGCGTCTCTACTAGGACCTGCTCGATAAGCCCCGTCTCCGCCGGGGTCACGGTGCCGATAGCCTCTTTCACGCGCCTCATCTTCTCTGTACGTGGACCGTGATCGGGAGTGGTGACCTTCACTGCGATCTTCCCGGTCGCCTCTACTGTAACGACTTCGATGTCTTTCATCGTCATCTCTAGAGTCCCTTCGTTCTTCACGCCTACCACCACTCTCATCACGGTGACGTTTGCTGGGTCCTAATTCATAGGAATTTTCTTTCTTACTCATAAGCTACAGTACAGACAATACGCGTGAAACTTTTATAAAAATTGATTTTCATGAGCTGAAGTTGGTGCACCTGTTGCTAATTCTAAATAATAAACGCTATTAAAAAGTAATAAAAATGGAATATCAGTTTCTGCGCCTGTAACGAATGGAATAGATATTTTACATCTACGTTGACAATGTTTCATATTACACTGTGAAATATGAAATTAATGGTTTTTGCAATTTTGTATTCTTATTTCATAGCATCGCATCATCATGATGCCATCATGAGAGGTATGTAAATGAGAAATCTGAAACATGTCTGTATCTTTTCTTGCTTGCCAGAGAGTTTTAAAATCCGTTGTCTCTTGCAAAGGATACATTATCGGTCTTATGGTCCATAATATGGTAACACAATGCTAATAATATTGCATACTAAACTAAACTCATGTTTATTGTCAAAATAGGTATGTTGTATGTACAAAATGCTGTTTTGAATTAAGTGGGTGTCTTCCATTCTCAAACAAAAATATCTACAAAGGTAAATGTAGGTCATAAAAATAATGGCTTTTTTATGGCTTTTGTGTAATGAAAATGTTAGACAAGGAGTTTTTAATAGCGAACAGCATTGCTACTGAGGCATTCATTTTGCTGCAAATGTGTCCTTTCTAACTGTTAACAATTACAACGTAAATAAATAAATTACCTATTGTAAAATTTGAATTCTTCAAATATAACTTTAGCACGATAAACTGTTCTTCGTTTTTGGGATTGATGTTGAGAGTTCATTCACATGAATTACAATGTACACAATTTTGTTTTGTGAAGGGGGTGTAGTAGTAAAATGCTAGTTTGCACAAATTCTAATTCATACTTAATCTTATGCACATAATAATCGGAATTAATCACGACTCCAATTAAAAAATAAAAAGTGCGTTAAAATGATTATCACCTTTATGATTGTATATAAGTTTTGGGGTAATGATGCATTATAGCTTTTTGGTATTGCCAACAGTATGATTTGTTACTAAATGATGTGATATTTTAAGGAAATAATTGTGGATTTTATTAAATTACCTGACGCCTCTCCTGATCTCTTCATTAGAACAATTCTTTGCTCGATTTGGACTTTTTAAGAACACTTTTGAAACAAAAATTAAACTAAATTCTTTCTACTACACATTAACTTATTGCTCCTGGACATTTCATTAAACTAGAACTTGGTTGGACAAAATCAGAAATTTTAAAATATTAAATTAAAAACTGTAAAAAATGAAGTTAAACTATGTTGTAATATGAAACGAGCAGAATCCGTGTGGTGGTGTCACAAATTCCTGTCAAGCCTTGGTCGTTGCTGGGATAGGATAGAGACTGTCTAACTTTCTTTGGTTTGTGGCTCCTCTTTTCTTCTCTCCTCACTCGAATCGACTGACTCTTACTTGAGCTTGGCGTGTTTCATGTATCATTAAAGTAATACGCGATACAATATAATAGGAGATTGTTTAAAATAGATGACGTAATCGTAAGACGATCGTGTGCAGCTGCCAATGTCAAACGTTAATTCATACAACTTGTATGTCCTCTTTTAGTTCACCACATGTGGTAGTTGCTATTTGCATTAATTACAAATAGAAAGTGTGGTTCTTATTACATATAGCAATAGGAATATCCCATCAAGGTAGGACTGGACTTCTACTACATACACGTATTCATAGATCGAAACAAAGATACTGCAGCATATTAATAACAGTTTTTATGTCACTTTGAAAGTATTAATATTATCCGTTATATTTTCTTTCGCTCAAGTAAATAAGCTATGAAAATAATGCCACATTAAGCTTTGAACATCATTCTCTACAGTTCAGCGAAAAATATTTATCTGCTTTTGTCTGTTTTACTACGTTACGGAAAAAAAGCAATGAATTGTGCACTACAACCTGCCACTTTTATTATATGTAAAGTACCTATATATTATGCATTAGTGCTTTTTAATAAGTGACGACCCTTTTTGTCTCACCTTTCCCCAGCTAAAATATTCTTTCACTGTTTACCATTTCTCTGCTCACTCGATCCAAGCATTGCCAATTTGACAAGGCAAAAAATGTTACAATTACAATGAATCAATTTCATAATGAAACATAATGATGAAATGATGATACTTCATAAACATGTATAAATTACTGATTCGCGCTGTACAATACGCTATGAATAGTCCATGCTTCAAAACTATGACAACAGGCAACATCATCATTAATTTTAGTTTCCAAATTGGCCTTCTCATTTCGTACTTTTTTGAGTTTTTAAACAAATCGAATAAATGTTAAACTGGTTTAGAACAAATTTTAATGGGTGGCAATTAGGCCTCCTGTATCAAGAATCCCTTATCAAGATTATATCAAGAATCTTGATAAAAAACATTTTTAGGTTCTTATCAAGATATCAAGAATCTTGATAATAAATTCAATTGAAACATACCGTGCCTTGATTAAGTACACTGGAATTGTTTTAGTACAAATGAAAATGTGTTATATATACAAAGTTAACATCAACCAAATGCACAACATAAAAAACGTATCATATTCCCCATTGTGAAAGAATAGTGCGGTTCTTGTTAAAATCCACCACCAAGTAAAGACAGGCTTCACTCACATACATAACAAGGCTTGAAGTTTGTTTTTGTTTGTGTATTGTTGTCGACTCAAAGGCAAAGTAAATTAACTTTCCAATTAAATTAAATTAATCAAGTATTTTTTTAAATTATAATGAGTGAATTAAATACTTCCAATAATGAAGTTAAAAGGCGGCGTTTTAGATCTGATGTCTGGAAGTTTTTTGTGCCTTCAGAGAGCAGGGAAAATGCAAAATGCAAATTGTGCGATCAAGGTGTAATGACAACTAATGGGGGCACATCCGGTCTCCAACGACATCTAGCCACCGCACATAAAATTGATACAAACAGTGATGTGAACCTAGAATATAATTTGTGTAAGAATAAACCGGTAGTATTTAACATATCATTTTAACACATTATACGGAAAATGTAGTGTTTTAAATTAATTAAATTTAAATTTTTTCATTTCTTACATTTAGCGATGAGAACTAAGGACAAATTGCATATTAAAATTTGCAAGTTTGCTGCAGAGGATGCGATGCCGTTTAAGCGAATCGCTGAGTCGGAGCCACTACGAGAACTTTTTGAGGAAAGTGGATACAAGGAGATTCCTGCATCAGGGTCAACGGTACGAGAGATAGTTCTGCGTTACGCAGATCAAGTCAAGACCGAAATCGTAGAGGAATTGTCAAGCCGAGCCGGAAAAGCAGAAAAATTTTCTCTTTCTCTTGACGAATGGTCGTCAGCCGCTCGAAAACGGTATATGAATGTAAACTTACATTCTCTCGACGGAAAAGTTTGGAATCTGGGTCTCCACCGAATCACAGGGAGCTTAACCGGAGAAAGGGCAAAAGATCACTTAGAAAATCGACTTTCTCAATTTGGAATCAACTTGGATTAGCACATTGTGGCAATAGTAACGGATGGGGCTTCAAATATGAAGAAGATGGGTCGGATTTCAGGCATTAACCATCAAATCTGCTTTTCACACGGGATTCATCTTGCCGTATTGGATACGTTTTACAATAAACCACAATCGGAAGAAGTTAATTTAGACAATGATGTCATCTGTGAAGTTACGAATGATAACGAAAACGAAGATGAAGATATTACTAGTTCTTTGGAACTAGTCACACCTGAACAGTTGGAGTTACAACCTAACATAAAAGAAGTTGTTGCAAAGGTTCGCCAAATTGTCAAATTATTTCTGGCGTCGCCGTTGAAGATGGAGACTTTACGAAAGTATACTTTAGAATCAAAAGGAAAAGAGCTAAACTTAGTTTTGGATTGCAAAACCAGATGGAATAGCATGTTAGACATGCTTGAGCGATTTCAGTTGTTGCAGCTTGAGGTGCAGAAATCGTTGATTGACCTAAGCGAATCCATTGATGTAACTAGGGGCGAGTTAGAAAAAATTAAGCAAATCGTAAATGTCCTAGCTCCCGTGAAAGTCGCAGTTAATGCCATTTGTTGTCGCGATTCAAACTTAATAACCTGCGATGCCTCGCTTAAATTCATTTTGCGAAAAGTTCAGTCAACCAACACAGAACTCGGGAATCGACTCCATGAATCACTTGCAAAACGAATTGCAGAAAGGAGAACTATTTTGTCAGATGTGCTACGGTATCTTGGTTCCCGAAAAGTTAAACCGGATGCATCTAACCCTGAGTGTATGCCGAGTTCTTCGCGCAACAATATTATTGCCAAAATAAAACAAGTTTATTTTTCTTCATCTAGCTTCGGTAATAGTCAGTATTCAGATATTTCCGAAGAACAAGAGGCTGACTCTGAAACCCTATCACTAGAAAATGAACTGAGAAAAGATATTCAAATAGCAAATGCTGGGCCGAAAGCCACTGTTCATTCAGAAAAATCTAATACTGCCGCTGTTAAATATGAAATGTCTTTTTTTGAAAATGGCCAAGAAAGAGGTCGAATTCTTCAAAATGTTTATGATTGTTTGTTGACAATACCACCTTCATCAGTGGAGTCCGAGAGAGTTTTTTCATGTGCAAAGAATTTTTGTACGCCAATCCGTTCGAGTCTAGCTGATAATACTTTAGATGCATTAGTGTTTTTGAAATACTATTTTAACTCATTAAAAAACCCAGTTACTTAAAATGTATTATTTACTTTGTTTTATTATATAATACTTTGTAAATATTATAAATATTGTTTAAACATCTTAAATTGCCTTTATGAGAAGTTCAAATTAAATAAAAATGATATGTTCACTAACTTAATAAGTAGTAGTTGCATTTTATTTAAATAAGGTAGAAATAATATATCTCAATGCAAAATTTCTCTTATCAAGATTTATCAAGAATCTTGAATTTCTTGATAAGGAATTTTCGCTTATCAAGACGTTATCAAGTCTTGATACGCTAGGTCTATCACGCTTCCACAATACTTCCACACGCTTCCACAATACTTCCACACGCTTCCACATACTTCCACACCTTCCATAATGCTTCCACAGACTTGGTTGCCATTCATCTTTCTTCTTTTATGTAGATGATTACTGATTCGCGCTTTACAATACGCTATGAATAGTCCATGCTTCAAAACTATGACAACATGCAACATCATCATTAATTTTGGTTTCCAAATTGGCCTTCTCATTTCGTACTTTTTTGAGTTTTTAAACAAATCGAATAAATGTTAAACTGGTTTAGAATGGAATGGCAATGGGTGCCGCGGTTCGTTTTGTTCGAGTGTCACGTCGCTGCCGTCCTTCAACTCGTGCCTGTCAGAGAAGAAATTTGTATACAACTTGTATAATACAAAATTTGTCAATTTGTCATAAGGAATTTAATGTTTTGGAACACAATAGCTCGTAATACACTCAACATCCCTCCTACCATTGCCCAAAGAAAAATTCCAACAAAGGAAATGAACTTGTATAGATCCATTGTGAAGGCTTTGGTAGGCTTTCTTTTGGATGAAATAATAAGATATAATATCTAAATACCAATGTAACACGTAACTTTCTTGGATGAGCAATGTTCTGCTAAAAGTCACACAAATCTTTATAATAATGAATAAAGCCTTTACCTTGATTTGAAAATTTGATGCGCGATT
>VYYJ01001123.1:0-28610 GCA_021029165.1 Cyphoderus albinus | reverse complement strand
AAAAATACAGAAGAGGGCCGAGGGCACTTTTAATTGCCCTCGCGTTTCCTCTCCTATCATTTCGTTGCATTGTGCTCTCTTCATTATATTATAATGCCCAAGCGGATTTCACCAAACTGTCGATAATAAAATAAAACAAAATGAAAACGGCTCTCAGGTAAAAAACCGGGCGGCATTTATTTCAGAGCAACTCAGCAGCACAAGCCACTACTATTTCTCTATTGCATTGCCTGCTCGCTTGCTCACTCACTAAATGCCACTCTATTCCATGGTATGCTAAATAATATTTCATGACAGTTTATGCTTCGTAGTTAGTTTATTATAAAAGTGTAAAAATAAAAATGTTTATTACATCTTGTATTCTACACACAGTGAATGTCGTTCTCCATCGCTCCGGTAATTCCATTCTACAGTATGGAGACACAAGACACGAGTTTTATGTCATAATAATAACTTTAATTTTCACACTCTGAGGAAAGTTAAAGCGAAAATCTATCGCTTCGCTACTACTATTTATGTATTGACAAACAAAACACACCGACCGAAAAGAGCTTTTTTTCTGACTCGAGTGAATTATTTTTTATTTAAATGCACCATCGTTTGAGTTTCGAGTTGGAAGCTTCCTGTTTTGAAACCTTTAAAAACACTTGACGTGCTTTATGAAGGAATGTCTCTTCAGTTAAAGTTTATGATTATGTTTTTCGAATGATTTCAGAGCAACCAGTAAAGTAAAAATAAATTGGCAAAAAATGGGAATTGAAATATGTAAATATGTGCATATTCTAAGTAGATAAAAACTCCAACATCCATCCAGGCATGTGTGTAATAAAAAGACAATAAATAAATTCTATTTTAATGGATAAATCATACAAAACATTAAGCAAGCCAATGCAAAAAGCACAGATTCGAGAATTTCACTCCATCCATCGAATGAGGCGATGTCATAGACGTTTTGGTTTTAAAACGCACAGGGGAGTTGGTTCAATTTGGATTGGCAAATTGGAGTAGGCGTCATGTCATCATCATCATGATCATCATTAGGTAGCTACATAATGCTGGTCGGTCGTGCTGTGACCGTGGAAAATAGAGCTGGAGCAAGATTTTCTGAACTGGTGTCTATTTTGTGACTGTGTGTGAAGAAAAGTGTGAGGATGAGGACGAGGTGCGAGCACTGCTCACTCGAACTCTTCTCCAACAACCACCACCATCGCCACCGCTCACGACGACGGATCACATCGACTCGTTTGCTTGCCCGTTTGCAACTGGGAAAAGTGAAGTGTGCGCTATGTACATTTTATATGATTTTTACTTTTTTACTAACTTCACCTCACGTTAGTTGACTACGCTTCTTCTCCTACCACTGCCGCCGCTGTTAAGTAAAGCTCTTCTCTTTGTTATGTTGCAGGCTTCACGTTTTCCCTTTCTTTGTGACTTGCACTTGACTAGAAATCAAGTGAAAAGACCTTTCTTCTGCCATGCCGCTCCTGCATCGCCGCTTGCATTCATTGCGTTGCACTCCGATTGCATTCATCTCATTTCACTCCAATCATTGCATCGCTTCCACTCGCATTCCCTTCCATTTTATGCTTCCACCAAACTTTCTCTTCCGTTCCACAACAATAGTGCGAAAATTCTTCCCTCTTTTTTCCTACTCTGCTCTTTTGCTTTCTCCACTTTATTACGCATAAATTTCCCTCCTTATTCCACTAAGCAGGTCAGGTCAGAGGTCAGCCATTTAAAATTTTCTACTAAATATCCGTTTTAGGGTTTAAATAAGCTCATTTCACACCATAATTAAGCCCATCAATCTTTAATTGCAGAGTCCTCTCCAAGCAATATTTTATTAATAATTCATTTAAAAAAGCGAAAGAAAGTGGCGGCGGCGGTCGCCGTGGTCTTGTGTACGTGGACATGGTGGAATCGTCGTTGTTCATATGGCGACGACGTTTCTGTTCCATTTTCATTCAACAAGCACAATTACTCTCCTTACCAATGCCAATTCGAAGCTCCCAATACACGTCTAAGTATTACAGTACATTTCAAGGTATCGCGCTTCTTCCAAATGCCGCTTATTTTCCTATCCTCTGCCTTGTTCTGAACAACAGTAGTGGAGTAACACAGAGAAGATAGGGATTTCGGGGTAGACGTAGACAAGAAGGGGAATCCTGTGTAAAGCTTTTTGCCCAGAGAGACAGAGTGACTTGAGTGAAGCTAAAGAAGCTATGAAAATGCATGGTAACATAACATAAATATTATGAGATTGCCATGGCAATGTGAATATAATGGAAAATGGAATATTGGCAATGCATTGACTGAAAAATAAATGCAGCTCCTGTATGCATGAAGACTGTGAAAATTGAGAAAAAAGAGAGTCTCAGGTCTGAGGCATATCGAAAAGGGCAAAAAAGAGTTGCATTTGAATCGGAGTTTCTTCTGGGGGCTGTGAACATTAGAAGGAAAGAAAACGCAACATCACCAACAAGAAAGAGAGAAAGAGAGCTTGAAGGCAGGAGCGAAACCTCTGTCGAGTGTTTTTCAACATACACGGTTTTAGCCAGCGAAAAACTTAATACAATCGTTTGCAGAGCTGAGGAAGGAGATGAGACTTTTTTCGAGACAGAATCAAGAAGGGAGAGAAAAAAATTAGAGACGTTTTCCTTGCCTTCTTGCTCCTCTTGTTCTTCATTCTCCTGCTTCTCGGTCTTTTGCTGAAATCATAAAAAATTGTGAGTAAAGTTTGTAAAGTGAGAGATGAGAGGATGTAGAAATTTGTGTGGAGCGCAGAGAAGAGTACATTTCTTCTGTGTGAAATGTGAAGTCAACTTTTTTGTCAAGTGATGTGATGGTAATGGTTGTTGTAACGTAAAAACCTAACTTTTGTAGTGGGTAGAAAGAGAAAAAGAGGAATATTCTTAAATACACTCACTCACTTCTTTCTTCATGATAATCACTCACACACACACGGAGATTTTTTTTCTTCTACATCAATACACTCTTCTTACTCACTTCAATTCTCGAATCTCGATTTTGTGTAAAAAAAAGAAGTGGAGGAAGAAGATACATCTTTTCGAAAGATCAGCGAGGTTCGTCCGAAGAAATCTTCCTCCAAGTGATTATCAGTGACGAAGAGAAGAGTGGAAAAAATAGGAAGAGGACATCCACAATCGAGAAAAGTGCAAACATTTTCTTCAGCAAGTCCAACTTCCTCCTCCTGTGTGTGCACATTTCTGTCCCAAGGAAATTTCCCCAGTCAAACAACAAGTCAAGGAGCAACAAATTCTTTTAAAGCTCGTTCATTCATTTCATTTAAATTGTCTATATTTCGAGATTCATTTATTTGTGCTTTCGTGCACGTTTCAGAAGAAAATACACCTCAAAAAACGAACACTTTTTTCATTCGTTGCGTAGAGTTAAAATCAACTTATAAATAACAGTTACAGTTTTAATACTAAACTAAAAAAACAATTTAGTTGATCATCAGAGATAGTTTCTCGTGGGGCGTGATTAAAAATTGAGACATTTTGACGCATTCGCATCATTGAACTTTTAGTGCAGCGCAGACACTATTGGCATTGCAATTATTGTGCAAAATTAACTATTGCAACTAAGTTTGTCGGCATCTCCAAGAAAATTCTTTCCAAGCCAAGCTTTCACCTGTCCATGCGTGTGCCATTACATCATCGTCGCCGCCGTCCCGTGGGCTTCGCTCCTCTGAATCTGATCTGATTCTCATCCTCCGCGTGAAGCACAGTTCACGTTCACCTGAGGAATCTACCTAAATGCCTAACTAGGAAAACAAAGCTAAAAACAAAAAGCGATGAAATGAAAAGATAAAAACTTTAACTGTCGATAGTTTACCTCTTCTGCGCTACTTTTACTCTTGCTTCTTCATAGATTATCATTGTCATTAACAAACGAACATCTCAGACTTTTTAAATACATGCGTGTTCGTCTTCATTGATGATTCGATGATTGAAGGTAAATAAAACGCTAAGAGTAAGGTAACGTAACGATAAGTGAATTGGTTGACGCGGGACGTGCTTTTCGTGGTGATAGCAGCGATAATATTTATTTACAAGCAGCATTGGAGCTCACCTTCCTCCGAGAGTTCATTTCAGTTCAGTTTTTTACAAGAGGATCGCATCTTTGTGCAATTGCAAATTGCAATTCCAATGCAACGCTTCATTTCATCCTCATCATCGCTTAACATTGGATCTTGTTGGAGCACCATGCTTGATTCGACGTCCTCGCACCATTCATTTTTCATTCCAAGTAACGGAGCTCCACTCAAGTAACCTTCCTGCCGGAGAAGAATAAAAAAATAATAATAAAAAGAGTGGAGGGAGACAGAGAAGAGTGTCGTGTCCTCACTCAGTCTCAACTTAACCTGAAGAAAGTAGCGAGGCACAGCTTTGGCTGTTCCCTCAAAGTGCAGAGTAACATCAAAGAAATCATCTGCTCCTGGCCCTGACTTCCGTTCCTTTCCTCCTGCCAGGATCAGGGGAAAGAAACGGCAACAACTGAATTGAAACGGCGAACAGTTTTCCCCCTTTTCTCTACCGCCACCGCCGCAAACGCTCTTGTCCATTTTCCCCAATTTAAAAAAAATGGTGATTATATTTTTATATGGATACAGAGTTGCGATGTTCAAGTTTTAAAAAAATCAGCTAAGCTGGAAAAATGAGAAATGCATAATTAGGCGTAACTTTAAAAAATGAAACATTAAGAATTTTCGAGTTTTATTCTGTGACCTGGCACAAAAGACCGAATTATTTCTAGTTTCAAAGAAAGAAAGTGTTTGTTTCAATCAGTCAGTTCAATTCGGCTTCTTGGACACAAAAATGGTCCAAGACGCGAAGAGGTTAATCTTATGTGCACAATTATTATCACAGCAAGGAGAAATGTCTTCCTTCAAGGTTGAGTCAAAGAGCTACAAAGAGAGTAACAGTCGAAATAAGAGGATTATCGCCGTTACTGGAAGTATATTCAGATTTTCTTAAAAATCGCGAATCCACGTTATGATGACAATGCGTGAAATGGACGGCAAGGGCAGGAACAATTTTCAACTTTTTTATTCACAAGATGACGATGCAAAGAAACTACAACTGAATTTTTAATATCTTGATTAAATGATGCTCTAAAAAATAAATGGTGAAATGAAAATGAACAGGAGAGCGACTCTGATTCTACTTCCTGCCAATCAACTCAAAGCAAACTTAAAAATGGTTTAATTTCCAGCTAAAAAAAATAATTTAATAAAATGTGAAGAATCAGGAAGTGTTGAGCAATTACAAAAATGGGTGTTGTGGAAATAATTGAAAAGTGCAGACGAAAGACACAGTGGAAGACTTAAAAAACGATTTTATTTTATTTTTCAAAACTGAAACTATAATTCATAAACGAGAAAAGAAAAAGTTGGGCAAAATAACTGCAAAAGGCCTAGGTTATAGTAAGAAAAAAAGTTTTTGTTACGCAGCTACGCATCACTCGCAAACTTAAATACTGCCGGAGATTCCACTATCCCGCTTCCGCTTTGCAGGCGGATCTCCGGGATTTCCAGAGCAGAAGATGGGCATTCAACAGCAAGATCCGGAGTATCTTCGCGCGAAGCATGCCTTCATCCGTGACCTCATCCAGTTCCACGAGGCGCGTGGCACGGGACTCTCCTGCGATCCAAAGATCAATGGTAAGGAGATTGACCTTTACCTTCTGTACCAAATCGTGACCTCGCACGGGGGCTGGGAAAAGATCAACCTGAGGAACGAATGGGACAAGCTTCTCGAGCATTTCCATTTTTCCCGGTCAACTAATGGCGGCGTGGCCATAAAACAGATTTACCTTCGATACCTGGAGCTCTACGAGAAGATACATTATCTGGGTGAAGACGTCGACACCAAGGAAGATGCTGAGGATGAATACGAAGACTTCCGGGGGAGGAGACGGTATCCAACTAAACTGACCCACCACTCCTCCTCCCACCACAGTCATCATAGCCACCACACGCAGCCTCCGAAGGAGGTCACGGAGCATAACCGATCTCAGCTGGGGCTTTCCTCCAGACTCCTCAAGACCTCGGACTACGAAGGTCTCCTCCTCTCCCTCCAAAGTCCCCTCCCGAATGAACAGGACATGGCCATCAGCGTGTGTACTCTCCTGTCGAATGAGACCAAGCACGTTCTCCGGTTCTCCAAGAGTCCAGCAATTCTCAACATGCTGTTGGCGCACGCTGGTATTTATCAAGACTGTGGTATGCGACTCCTCATGGAGGAGACGTACAAAGATGCGAGGGAGATGGACTACGCCGAGTTCTGGGATGACGTGCTCCATCAACCCGACGCTCGTCAGTTGCTCTGCGAGTGTTTCGTGAAACGTGTCCACGCCAGCCTCGGCCTCACCGACGACGAAGGCGCGATCCTCTCCCAGATTCAAGAAATTGACGATGGCGACTTTCCTGAGGAGGAGAAATTTGCCCTTGGAACTGCGCTTCGTCTTAAGCTGAGGAGACTCAGGGAACTGAGAGACTCCGACAGTCCCACCTCCACCCCAAACGACAGCATTGTCGAAGAGAAGGAAAAGGAAACGGAGCAGAATCCTTCCAGTTCAAATGATGACGACTCTCAGAAGAAAGCAGCGGACCAGAGCACTGAGGAGGGTCGCGACTCCTCCGCAATTATTCCCGAGAGTGAAAGTGAAGCAGAAAAGGAAAAGGAGGGTGAAGCGGAAGGTGATGTGAAGGAAGGGGAAGAGAAACAGGAAGAGGATGTTCAGATAATTGAAGGGCCTCCAGAACCTGATCCTCTGGTGAAAATCGAGCCACCTCCAAGAATATGTTGCTCGATTTGTCCCTGTGAACGTCTCCAACTTTTTGGAGACAACTCCTCCAACCAAACCAGTATTGAAGATGGTGTTGAAGTGGAAGATGAAGACGAGGTTCTTAACCGACGCGCATTAATTCACAATAACAACAACAATCACTTCAAAATTGGCAGACCTCGCGTGATGGCGGACGAGGCTGCCGACGGTCCCCATAATTCTTTACCTTTCACCTTATCGCGGAGTCATCATGCTGGCGATAAGGTGGGTCAGCGAATCTGTCAGATTGCGCACATCCTGAGAAACCTCAGCTTCGAGCAAGACAATGCCCTGGTGATGGCGAAGAGTCCCACTTTAATGAGATTTGTACTCGTCGCCGCCAACTGCACCTTCGGCTCTCTCGCGCAGGACTCCTTTGACATCATTGGTAACATTTCCAGCTACATCCACCTGGAAGAACCCCTTCGTGACCCTTTGAGCTCGATGCTGCTCACCCTTATAACTTCCGGGGTGTTCTCGGCGGACAGGTTCAAGATTCTTCGGAGTCTCGAGGCAATTCGCGAGTTATCGAAAGTGGAGGGCAACGAGGGCATCCTGACGCGATACGTGGAGAGTCGCGTGTACCGTCGAATGTGTGATATTCTCACGTTGAGTGACATCATGCTACTTATTTACACTCTGGAGTGCATCCTTTCCATGTCAGGGTTGGGAGAGCAGGTTTGCGACGAAATTGTTCGTGTCCAGGGCTCCGTCGCAACGCTCGTCTCCTTAGTCACTGTGGAAGCGCAGAGTTACGGACCCAAAGGCTGTATTCTCATGAGGGTCGTGGAAACGGTGACGGGTGCCACGAGTCCAGCAGCGACTCCATCGTCATCCTCTACCACCACCTCCTCCTCCTCTGTTGCTTCACCAGCGGTATCGCAAGGCGCTTCTGTGGCTGCAGTGGCCACTGCTATAATTGCCGGAGTTTCCGGTTCTCCATTGTCTAACCCTCCAACTCTAACTCTTCCTACTGCTGTAACGCCTCCCCCTCCATGTCAGCAGCTGCTCCAGCAGCAACTGCAACAGCCGCCAAATCCCATTTACTCACCCTCCGCCACCCCAGTCAATCTTAACCTCAGCCGACCTTCGCCCGCGACGTCGCCGAGCCTTAAGATTGTGAGTGGGACGACAACCGTCGTGCCTCCCGTCATTGGAGGAGGTCCAGCGCCCAGGACAGCAATCCCACTCACCGCCAATAGTCAAGTGTTCAGCAATCCCGCCTCGAATCTTCTAAATCATCTCAACTCTCCAACTCACTCAGCCTTATCATCAACCTCCGCTCTTCATCAGCATCCTTTCCAACAACAACAGCAATTCGCACCGAGTGTTCACTCCATGACGCCAGTGGGATCTGTCGTTGTTCCAAAACCAAGTGCTCTTCCTTCCGCTTTACCGTCGCCTTTGAAGCCAGTCACGACGAATGGTGCCGACGCCATGGCCACTCCTCCCGTAGGCCCAAGTCAAGGTCAGCCTCTTTCAGGTGCCACGACCACCGTCGTTGTGCAGCAAACAAAGTCCGGAAACCTTGTGGCCGTTGCTCCAGCCACAGCTGCTGCAGTGAACGGTGCCCCTGGTCTTCTGCCCCAAATCGCCAATCACAGCCTGAATCAACAACATCACGTGGTAACCCCATCAATAAGCCTGGTCACTCCAAGAGGAACCTTGAGCGAAGAAGCGTGGGCCATTGCTTGGCTCAAGGGCACCTTCGAAGCTTCCTCGGGAACCTCCATTGAGCAGGGTGAGATCTATCGGATGTACTCCGCGGCCAGGAAGAATCCAAATGTTGTTCTGAGTCTCGAGCAGTTTGTAAAATGCGTCCAGTAAGTGAAACATTTTCTTTCTCAATTCACATGCCATTTGTAATGACTTTCAATAAAACTAACGTAATTGTATGATTTTTACTTTTAGGTGTGCCTATTCTACGAGCGTAGGGCCTGTGATAAAAAAGTTCGGTGGCGGAACGTCGCTGTCCTTCTTCGAAGGAATCAAGCCAAAGATTGCCATCCGCGCCGTGGCGATGGGACCCGGCGCTCAGGCACATTTGCAAGCCGCTGCGACTGCTGCAGGAGCCTTGAAACCCGGCGCAAATGCCATTATCAACGTGACTGGAAGTATTCCGCTGGGCACTGCGACAGTCGTCACTGTTAGCAATCCCATCTCTTCAGTGACAGCGGCGGCAACGATGGTCGTTCCTTCCGTGAGTCAAGCACAAACTCCAACTCTTCCCATTCAGCCTCAGGTGCCACAACAGCAGCTGCCACTAGCGGCACCTCAGCCACAGCCACAAACAATGGCCCCTCCACAGCCTCTTCCCCCTCAAACTCAAACAGTGATGAACCCACCTGCGGCGCCATCACCCGTTCCTCAAGGTACGAATCTTTCATTTTTTATTTCCAATGAAACAGGCGAAAGGAAATGAAATGTAACGGTGGCAGGTGCATTGAATTGTGTTCGTTATTGGAAAGGTAACGAGAGTCATTTCCAAGGTTATCTTTTCTCTCTCACTTAGTCTTGTCTGTCAAAAAGCGGAGCTCTGCCCGCTTCATTCTGCTTCTGTCATTCCATTTCGTCTCGCCTCTCGTTCACTCATAGGTGAGAAGAAAATTATCTCACGAACGAAGCTTGATATCCAAGTGTGACTTTTCCACGCATCAACAAAAAAGCTTAGACGTAAAACTCGGTGAGTAGTTTTAGCAGTGAGGTTATCTACGAGGTTATTCGTATTTAGCTAACGTACGAGATACGCTCTGAGAGAGGAGTCGAGTTTAGAGGAATCTGCTGCTTCCTCCTTTCTCACCGGCTATTATGGCACACACACGGCTCACTTTAGTTTAGTTATCATCATCATCATCATGAACAAGGCGAAACGATTCGAACGAGCGTCATGAGAAGAAACGTATAACACACACAAACACGCAGCTCGCTCGCATCTCTGCAAGCAGACAGGCAAAAGTGCATTTTGATATGTGTGAGCGAAAAGAGGAGAGTGCAAAATAGGAACCCAGAGCTTTTTCTCTCAGCTTGTCAATATTATGCGTGAGTGAGTGAGTGAGGTACGCGTGTGAGCAAGACACTAGAAAAGAAGAGCCACAGTAGCGAACGATGATGTACATACGCGAGCTTTTTGTACAGGTAACTACTATTTAATACATTAGCTAACGTGGAACGGTTTTGTAATATTTCTTATAAGCTTCAGATTTACTTGATTACCAACTACATAGTACTAAAGTCGTAGTATTTAGGTATACTTAAAACGTTTTCACTTTGCGTGTGCGTAAGTTCATCCTCACATTTATATTCGCAAACAATGATCATTTTGGTTGTTGCCCTGCTATGATGCAGCAGTTTTTTGTGGTGGTGGTGTTAACGGCCACAGTGAACTTTTTCCTCTACGCAACGTAGCACGCACGCATCGATTTTTTCGCACTGACTGCAACAACAGCATTTCAGCATCAATGCTGAAACTGAAGCTGAGTGAGGAAATGAAGGAAAGTTGCATTTTTGCGTTTTGCCCTCCTATGTATGTGTTTAAATGTAAGGAAGAAATTGTGATGATGGTGACTCTGCAATAATGATCCAAAGCGTGAGACGGAAAGGGGCTTCTGCTGCTGTTACTAGTCCACTCCCACTGGTTGAGTTGCAATGATGGGTGAGAGAGAGAAAAGTGTGCAACAATTTTTTGTCGAGTTGCGTTATGCTGCTAAAGCTCATGAGCTCACAAGATAAGATCGCCGGTGCATCAGGCCTGAGCAGTGGTTTTCGATGGATCGATCAAAGCCTTCGTTCACTCTTCGCTTACTCTACTCAACTTTCACCTGTCTCAACAATTGAAATGAATGAATGCTCTAATTGTTTATTTAAGAGATGCTCCATTATTTTATATCTATGTTGTTTGACAGCAGGTGAAAATAATCTGGTGCTGGAGTCGGGTTCGATAAGCAACAACAATAATAATAACAACAACAATGGTAGCGGTGGTGGAGCGACGCTTCCTGTTTCGGTTCACATTCCGTCGAGAGAGGCAAAACCTAGTCTGTCACCGATTCTCCAGGCCACTTTGTCACAGCCACCGAAAGCGAAAAACAATAATGCGACATCAACGGTCCCTAACGCGGCGGCAGCAGGCGGTAACAACAACGTGGCCACTCCGGTAAGTGTGAACGTGGATAAGTATTTTAGTATGTAAATTATGAAGCGGATAATCACACACTTTAATCTTACAGTAAATACAGTTAAGGATACGTAAAGGTTGGGAAACCGAATAGATAAATATTTTCCAATTTTGCATGGTTTAGATAATTTTTTTTATTGAAATCGATGGGCGTAGGGGGAAATTTTAGTTTTATTTTATTTATCTTTTTGTTGCTTAATGAAATATTTATTTCCCAAAATGATATTTTCCTTTGAAAAGACGAAAAGAAGTTTGAAGAAACGAAAGAAGGAGCATTGTTCCGGTACTAAGCATGTTGGCAAAGGTCGACCAGGAGGAACTGACACTAACAAAGGGGAAGCAGCTTCCGGGCTTTGTCACAAGTTTCCACTCGCATCACCGGGTCACGGGTCAAAGGGAAAAAGTAGCCTTAGCCCTGCCTCTTCTGCTATAAGAAGCTTGTTAGCGTCGAAGGTAAACCTGTGGTCGGGAGGTTGTAACTTTGCTTTTGGTGCTGCTTCCGGTTTGAATTGAAAAATGATTCTTTTCTCGCTTCTTCTACTTAAATACGCGAATATTTATTTATATAGGATTTGAATCCTGTTTGCTTTGACTATTTTTCCGAGCTTTTTAAATTTAATTTAATTTTTTTGGGAAATGCTCATTTTGGAGATATAACTAAAAGTATGTATAATATAGTATAATATAATATACAATAAATTATTTTAATTATCAAGCTAATTTAGAGTCAATTAGGACGTGGCCAACTAACGTAGAATTAAATCAGGTTGAATTTCTTTCGGTCTTTCGGAACTTTCATCAACTTTTAAGTGTGGATTGTTTGAACTTTGAACTGGAGTGAAATTGTGTGAAAATCGAATCATCGAGTTCTCAAGTGAATTATTGACAGTCTATTAATTAATTTCTTATCAAAACTTCTTTTTAACCAGGTTGTGCAAAGGCAACAGAATAAATTGCAGCAGCAGTTGCCTACAGTGATGAACTCACTGGGTGCCGGAGCGACGACAACGAAGCAAAATAAACTTGTAGAAAATAACCGAGACGATTCTGTCATCTCTCACCCCTCATCGGAAATCGTTAAGGTGAATGGGATCGGGCCAGAGGAGAAATCGGAGGAAACTTCGTCATCGCTCAGTTCTGTTCTGAGCGGGGAATTTTCAGATGGGATTCTTTCAAATAAAACGCAAACACCAATTACGTCTTTCCATGGAGCTCTTCACAACGGTCAAGCGGTAAGAAAGGGGATAACTAAAAGATTTTATATTGACATTTTAGATAAGCGTTATTATAAACATTTTACCAATTTTTATTTAATCAGAATCTTGATCTGAAGAATGAGCTGAATTTCGAGGGTGTCGAAGACCCCGACAGCCTAAAGAACCGGGGGCAGATGAAGGGCATGCTTATCGACCTTCTGGAGAGGCGGGTACCTTCTCGAGAGCCAGTGAATGGTATCATCACTGGCAGAGAAATCCGCATCAGTGAGAAGGGACTCGAGCTTATCGACAAGATGGAAGATACCCTTGGCAGTTCCGGTGCAGCGGAGAGTTCAGGCCTTGCCAACCACCACGAGAACAGCAGCAGTGGCAGCAGCAGCAGCGTGGGTGCCACGACCACCAGCACCACCACAGGTTCCAATGACGGTCAAGAATCACAAAAAATGACATTCTATTCGTCCACGAGTGACGCCCAGGTAAAATCAGCTTTATCAAATAGAGATAAATCATAATTTAGTGTCTTTCAATATGAGTCTGTGAATGAAAGGATTTTTTTTGCCACAGGTGACACTCCAGGGTCAAGCACCGACAACATGTGTGATACCTACGGTAGGCACTGTCCTTTCCGGAGGAACCTCGAACACTGTGACCTTGCGCACGTCCAGTGCCATGCTCGCCGGCCAACAGGTGAAACTTTGTGGTGGCAAATTTATTAGACTCTTAGAGGGTTCTGGTGTTGGTGGCCTGATAGCAACTCCAATCGCTACTTCTGTGCTTGCTGCGCCTACTCCTTCTTCCCCCGCTGCAAGCACATCTGCGTCTGCTCCTGCCTCCGCTACTGGTGTTGTTGCTAGTTCTGACTTTGTTCAGTCCACTTCCGCCTCTTCTTCTGTTTCTGAGTCCGCTACTCCGCCTTTTGTCACTGCTACTCAAGCATCCGCTCCAAACGGAGATGTGACCTTTGTCCTTGGTGACACTGGTTCCGCCTCAGCAGCTGCTTCCAGTGTTTCAGACCGATTGTTTGCAGATATCGTTGAGTCTCTTGTTGCGAATTCCAACGTCGCTACTACTGCTGATAATGGGCTTCTTAGCGCTAATAGCGATGGTGGTGGTGAAATTATGATAGTTGACAGTGTCTCTGACACCACCACTTCCTTTTCCGCCAGCAGCAATAATAATTTGAATAATAGCGAAAATCTTAGCAATAGTGGTAGCGCTAACGGTGAAGGTAACGGTAGCATAGGTGGTGCTGGGTCCCTTGGGGGTGGTGACTTGCTTGAAAAATTTAGTCAGTTTAGTGATTTAATTGTTGTCCCTCCGGAACAGCTGGCAAGTCTGAAACGACCTTCGTCGCCTTTGCCTCCTGGCAACACTGGAAACAACAACGAAGACTGTCCGCCTCCTGCGAAGAAACTGGCAATGGACAGCCAGCAAAATGACGCTGTCATACCTTCCACTACTGTGGGCCAGGTTGACGCACACACTGCTGGAACTTTCCAGCAGGCACAGTCTCAAATTCAGATAGTGACTTCAGCGGGTACGATTCAACCAGCCCAGCTTCAAGGAACCATTTCGACAACAGCTGCAGTGTCAGCAGCAGGTTCGCTGCCTCCGGGTGCGGGTGCCCAGGTGGTGCAACTGCCCCTCAGACTTTCTGTGAATCCACAGAACCCTCAGCAGTTGACCTTCACCAGGCAACTGATGCTGCCTTCCGGGCAACAGCTTTTGCTATCCACTGGCTCCAACGCACAGTCAGCGCTGCAAGGACAAGTAATCATCTCGAAACCTCAGGGCACCGCCACGGACCAAATGCCGAAAGCGATTATAATTCTGCAACAGCCAAATCAACAAGGCGGAAGTGGAACTTCTTCAGCCTCTGCAACGGTTGTGACCACGGCAGTGACAACGACTCAAAATACCGTTCATGTACAACAGCAACAGCCGCCAGGCACAATTCGTGCTACGACAATGGTCCCAACACCTGTTACAGTACAACATCAACCTCAACTTTCTGTAGCAGCTACTATTGGAGGATTTTCTCAAAGTGTAACGACTTCTTCCTTGACTACCCCACAGATCGCTGCAAATTCTCTTCCGTCTGTGATTTCTTCCGTTGGTGCACTGCAGCAGCAACAACAACAGCTACACACTTTTAATCAGACTTTATCTCCTCTGACCGGAAATGCTGCAAACGCACGAGTGGGACCTGCTGCACAAATATCACATCAACAAACGGTACAAAACCAAGTCCAGGTGCGGCAGGTAGTTGCTGGACAACTGCAAGCCGCCCTCCATCCACAACAGCATCAGCAACAAGTTCTGCAGCATCACCTCCAACAACAGCACTTCCTACAGAAACAACACGGAGCTCACTTCGAAGGAATTCGAGCTTCCAGCTATCCTCATCTCACTCAGGATCAGTTGGATCTTGAGTTTCCTTTCCTGTGCGAGTGGGCCGGTTGTGGGCTGAGATTTCTGAGACCTTCCCAGGTAACAATTAAAACACTTAAATCACATTTAATGTGCTTGCAATGAAAATTAATTGCTCTGTATTGATTTAGGTTATCATGCACGCCCTGAGTGTCCACTGTCCCGAGACAATGGTGGACGCAGTGAAGTGCGAGTGGGGTCAGAATGGGTGCGATCCCCTACTGCGGAAACGATTCTCTCTTATGACCCATCTTCAGGACAGACATTGTAGCAAGCAGGCGTTGGAAATGGCGTTGTACCGCCGCAAAAATAAAATTGGTACGTTTAGTTTAGTTTATAAGGTAGTTCGAGAACATTTATGAATTAAGTAAAATAATTCAAGTGCTATTTTCAATTATGAATTCAGAACCACCGCCTGTGCCCCAGCAACCGGTTCACCATCCAGGCTATGCGCCCAACGCCGCATTACACGCGATCAAAAGACACGCAATGTCATTCATGAGCGCCAAGGACCACCTGCACGACGATAACGAAGGACCTGTCACAAAAAGCATTCGACTCACGTCAGCTCTCATTCTCAGGAATCTTGTCAATTACTCGGCACTTGGAAGAAGGTGCGAGAAAATTATTTTTAAATGCATCACTATCTATCTATTTATCTACGATTAGACCTAACTATAACGGAATTGTCTCTTGTTTTTGTTTATAGAATGCTCCACGGCTACGAATCTCATCTGTCGGCGATCGCCATGAGCAACGTGGAGAGCTCGCGGACGATCGCTCAACTTCTCCATGATATGAACGACGAGCCAAAAAGTTCAAAGTGTTGAAGTTTATCTTAAGTGCTTAGTTCCCTCCTTCAAGTGTCGTTTCTCTTAGTAATTGCTCTGGGTGCTGATCGAGTGTCAACTTCTTGTGTTCATTACCTATCTTTCGTCCGAACGTTTTCGTTCCCAAATGATGATGGCCATCATTAAAGCAAAATGCCATTTATTTCGGACAGAAATGACCAACCATTAACGTTTTATACTTCATCACAAACATTAACGAAGGGAAAGCAACCAAATATTTTTTTTCGAACCGTGGAAGCAACAATGGAATGGAAATAATGTGTGTGTTTGTGTACAAGTTTTCCAAACGAAACAAAAGTGTATAAAATGTGTATACAATTTAAAGACGGGTAATACACATGATTCATAATTTAAATGTAGCACAACACGGACTTGCCCTATGCAAGAAGTAAAATTGATTGCTACATAATAACATAATTATATTTAATTTAGGTTTCGTTACTATTTAATGGTTTTTATATTTTAATTGGAGAAAACTTAAACCCTTCGTCGCACTCTAAATAATGTTTTATTTTCTATATTTTAATTTTCAAACTTTGTCATAAAAATCAATGATGTAGAATTAATTTGTAATTAGTGACAGGTGTGTACATAATTTAAGGAATTCATTGATTCGATATTTAATTTTATTTAAATCTAAAGTTTCATAAACCCTTAAAGAATCGATTTGGTCAGAAATGAATTGGAGAATTGCGAAAGAAAAGCGAGGTTAAGAAATAAAAATTAACGGGCAGTCAGGCCTTAATATTATTTGACGTCCATGCATACAAGAAAAGTAAATTAACTTTGAATTATCATTATTGTTTGATTTTTTTTGGAAAACTATGTGAAACGGCAAGTTGAGCAAATTACATCAGATTTAACAATGATAGCACAAAATGCATAATTATTTTTGTTCATCAGTCATTGGATGAGGTTTCCATTCCCTCTCTCTAGTAAATTTAATAGCTGATTAAGAAATTCACTATTTTTTATCTTTTTTTACCGAAACGAAACGGAATAAAGAAGCCGTCTGAAAATGAAAAGGTTGCAGAGTTAGACATTGAGTGTAAGTAAATGCAACTGCATTACATGTAGATAAATTGAATTTAAATTTATAATTTATCACTAGTGTAATTAATGAAATTTTAATACATATATGCATAACGGTTTTTAAATGTACAAGATTTAGAATAGTCGAGTCTCATGTCATGTCACACACGAAGAGAAAGAAAAGGAAACTACATTAAAGCACACAACTACACAACCCCAGATCTTTTTGTAACTTAACTAAAGATTTTGAGGATCGAGTCCCGCAAAGTGAATTATCGTTCTATAGCAGAGCAGACTGTAAATAACCGTACTATATAATACCAAGTACTAAAGATATGTCACATGTAACTACATGAATAAACAATAAAATAAAGGATGTATCTATGTAAATATGATTACACTAATAGAAATGTAATATTTGTTTGATTCATCAAAAATTGAAGTCAACAATTGTTTTGGATGTACACTTACGCCTAGGCAAAAGTTAAACTGGGAAACATACAATTTAAGAAGGTTACGTCTAGCTATTTACTAAATTTAAAAAGAAACGGTGCAAATCCAGGACTATTTAATTAACTACATTTAAGTACATTAATGATAGCAACGATTATCTACAGTTAAAATACCCAAAAGTAAAATATCAAGGTTATTATATCATTCGTATAAAGAAAAGAAAGCAGTGAAGTGAAAGCAACCAAGTTTCCGTACAGCATGCTTATCCATGCTAGAAAATATCTACTTTGAGATACTCTCGCGGTAGAAAGGTACTCCTTTCAAATATCTACATAATTAACCGATAAACTATCTACATAATTAATGACGTAATCAATCCAAAACTTGAGGAAATTTTTTAAATCCAACTTTATATTTGTTGTATCGTAGTTGATGTATTTTATGAATGCAGATCAAAACATATTTCAATATTAAAGAAATGAATGACGAATGAATTTATTTTAAAATTTCTCAGTTATTATAAATGTTATGATAATTAAGAAATTTTATTATTATTACAATACAATATTACTTGTAAGAGAATAATTTAAAAATCGAGAAAAATCTGCCAGCAAAAAAAAGGAAAAATTAATTTAAAAAGAAAGATTTAATATTTGTGCTACTGTTCACAATTTTAAGCTAAAATTACGATTATTCTTCAATCGAGTGTACCAGAAAACTTAATTAGACATTAATCAGTCCCTTTTCGTTGAAAGGTTAAATGAAGCAATTTAAGCTGTAAAGTTACAACGTTTTCTCTCTGTTTTGTTCCGATGATTCTTGAGTTTCCTCTTTCTATATTTTTATACTAATACAATTTCAATGAACACAAAAGTATTATTAACTTAACATAACATTAGCACTTTTGCTTTAATTATGACATATTATATAATTCTTGTTGTTTACTTTTACTGATTTTTATGAAAATGATGCATTTATGAGTACTCCAGAACCAACTTTTCAAACGCTGGTCTACCCCAGGGAGGTTTTTAACATGTTTATTAAATATTATACTTGGTGAATTATTTGCGGATATGCATTTTAAATTAATTGTTATTTGCTACTACGTACATTTAATAAAAGAAAATAGAATTTAGACATGTATCGCGGGACAGGATTAATTTTTGTAGCGAGGCAATTAAAAATATGCATTATTAAAAAGTACAATAGAAATTTTATTTGTGCATCCAACCTGTGCTGGCATTTTACTTTTTCTGTATTGCATTGCAGGTTTTTAACGGTTATTCTACTTTTTGTCAATATTGTTTATAATTGCATTATAATTAAGATATGGTAATTAATTAATTACGCATTATTTAGTTGATTGTTGCTGTGTGTAACTATTTCTTACTTGTAAAGAAAAATTAAGTAATTAATGTTTATGTTGGTGAATGAAACTGGGAATTACATTTCCAAGTCTTTTTTATGAGAAAGGAGAAAAATTGCTAAAATATGCAGAAAATGGCTAAAATTAAGAATAAAGCCGTAAATTGATATTTATCAATTTTAAATGAAATTCTATTCGTATTTTGTACTTCGTTTATTTCCTATTCACTCAATCCTCATAATCAAGTAAATTGATTTTATTAGAATATTCATGGATAATGTTACCAAGGATGTTCAGATAAATGCAAAATGCACGTGAATAATGAATCTAATAACTACTTCATGTATTGATAAACACGTGTTTATTTTCATCTCACGATATTAATACAAAGTGGAAACACTCATAAAAATACTCAGTTATAAACCGGTTCCATTACCATGTAGTAGTATCACAACAATGTTGAAGAAAGGTACAAAACCCGTGACAAGTTCAGACTTTGTGGCGGAACTACTTGCGGTCTACTGACTAAATCACTATTTGCGATGCGTATAATTAACGATTACACGTTTCTAACTTGTACGGATTACTTTTATTTGCCGACAGCCGGTGTTTTTTGGTAAGTTTTTAAAAATTAAAAGAGATGTTTTTAGAACAATTCGTTTATAAATAACCCGGCTGCAAACAGATAAACTCCCGTACTATATAAAATTAGAAAATACTTTTCTTGATTTGTCGCACGCTTGATGAGAAGGCAAGGGAAAAAAGCACCGAGTCATATAATGACTGAATGTACAGGATACAAAGAGATTCGAAAGAGAAAAAGTGAAAGAATTAAAAAGTACTCTTACATAAAAATAAAACGGGATAAAAACACGCCGTTGTACAATCGTTGATAACTTGTGACTTATTAAGGCTCCAACAACGGAGAACGATCATCATCATCCTCCCCAGATATGCGTATGGCCATGTGACTACCACCGATGGACAATGATCTTCCTCTGGAGGACGCCTCGGCTACGCTTGCTCTGTCTCCAGAACGGAACACTCGGTCTCTGGTGTTGTTGTTGGAGCTGCTGCTACCGCCACTACCACTCCCGTGATTATGAGATCCACTGTCCCATGGCTGCGTTTCTCCAGACGCGAAGAGGACGTACACGACGTTGTCAACGAAGTAGATAACTGCGGCGATGTAGAAAATAATACGCCATCGGGAGACGCTCGACTGTTTTTAAGAGAACGAGATCAAATGTTTGGAAAAAATCTCTTTTTTGTATTATTTAAAAAAAGTATTTAAAAGTATTTAACTAACCCCCTCGTTTATGATAACACCGGCAACGTAAGGAGCAGCGATCCCGCAGAGATTGGCAAACCCGTTCGTGATACCCATCATCACTGCAGCGTTCTAAGAATATTTAAGATTATTTAGATGTCATTCGCAGTTTCACAGAAAAATAGAAATGCTGAAATAAACTTGTAAGCAGAAAGAAAGAAACTAACGTTGGGACTAATGTCGATGTGGTTGACCTGGAAGCTGGCCCATGCAGCGCCGTTGATACTGATCGCGAGAGTAATCAACGTCACCGTCAGCGTCCTGGTAGAGAATTCGGAGAAAGCAGTTAACTACGGAACAGCTAGAAAACTCTGAATTTTATTTATGTTATTTTTTTGTTTACCGATCACAGGCAGTGTTGGCAGCGAGAACGAGCAGTCCAGCGGGAATCCAGTGGGCTTATAGCAAACATGAAATTTCAATTATAATTAAAATAATGTCATCGTGTTAATTTTGAATTCATACAACTTACCAATCGTGTTGAACATCTTGCGTACAAACCCGGTGCTGACTCCTCGCGCCCGGAGTCTGTCCGCTTGAATGGAACATGCGACCGATACGATCCACATCAAGAAATATGGCAGGGCCGAGAGGTATGCATTCTGCTTAATATCGAAGTGTAGGACATCTTGTGTACGAATCAAATAAAAAACAAGTTTATAATCACAAATTAATCAAACGACTTTTTAATTAATTTCATAAAATTTGTTATACCCTTCATGTATGTAGGCAGCTCCGTGAGCATCGTGTCTATGAAAGCAAAGAGAATTAAATTATTCATCTAGGTTAACAAATTCTAATTTTTTATTAAAAACCTCAAAAGCCAACTCATGTCCACATATCTTTCACTTACATAGTCCCCACCCGTGCCCGGTTTGTGCGACAAGTATTGCGAGCACAGGCGGACTTGTCAGCATCTGTCGCCAAGGTGTTGGTTTCCGGGTTCGGTTCTGCTGAGACATCCCGCTACCGCTACCGCCAAAAGACTTTTTCGGTAGCACGGACGAGCCCTGCTGGATGTACGCCAGCTCTTCACCAGAGATCCGGGGATGAAGGGACGGAGAATCGTAAACGTACACAGTCCAAATCACGAACCTATGGAAAACGCAACGTTAATAAATCGTGAAAGTAATCTGAGGTTTAAAAATAAAATCTAAGATGGACACCAACCAGACAATGCCCAACAACCCGAACACGTAAAACACAGACGGCCAACCTTTAGTAGGAAAAAGCAAGAGATTTAGATTAAGCCTTATTAACATAGTTTAATTTAATAATCGCATCAATTAAATAAAATATATCGAGATTCACTCACCAGATGTCAGCAGCCCTGCGTTTGGGTCCTATGGAAAACAACACATTTTTCTCATATTACAAACCAATTCAATCAATGTCAAAAATTACTGTGAAAGTTTGAAGAACTGATTGATTGACCTCATTCCCAATGAGCAACCCCGATAACGGCAACGCAATGACCGTTCCGATTTGCGTGCCAGCGTAAACAAAAGCTCCAAGCATCGATCGCTCGAGCGGAGGAATCCACTGTGGAGAATAATAATTTTTAATTTTTCATAAATTTAATCAACGAGTATCAAATGAAGTTTTAAGAAAGACTCTAAGATTTTTGAGACATTTGTACACACACATACCTGTGCCAGCAGTGCGTGCATCGAAGGATTCGTGACGCCCTCACCTAGAAAATAAAATTGTCAAGTTTTAAAAATCTTTATTTAAACCATTTCTGATTTAATTCAATTTATTTTAGAGATTGGAATCAGTCACCGAGGCCCTGGATGACACGGACAGTTACCAACCAGCCAAATCCTGCTTCCGCCGCAACTGGAACAAAAAATAGGGGCTTGATTAAGTAAAATTTAATATTTTGCAAATTCTTCTGCACAAAGTATAGATTTTGGCAAGTAAAGTGCATTTTACTTGGTGTAATAAGGCTGAAAAGCGCAGTCGTTAACATTCCTAGACCAAAGACCCATTTGCCCCCGATTCGGTCAGCGATGAGACCACCTGGAACCTGTGTGGCGACATAGCCGTAGAAGAAGCTGAAATAAAATGAAGAAAAAACTTGCAAAACGTTCGAAATCTACGTAATTTATATAAATATGCCAATAAATAAAGATTTTTTCCTACCTGCCAAGAATTATTCCTTGTTCGTGTCCCGACCAGTTGAACTTTGGGTAGCGACTAGATCCTGTAGAGTGTTGTTGGTAGTGATACAGAGAATCGGTCTCTCCGTGGTCAGCTGCAACCAGGTTGGGACATGCCGTAAGGTGCGTTGCGTTATGGTGTGGCTAAATTTCGAATAGGGATTTAACTGTAGTTTGGCTCTAATAGTTAACTATGTAAATATCGAATGTGTTTAGTTATTTACCTCCGAGGAATTCACCATTGACACAATCGCGATGGAAAGGTTGACTCGCATGGAGTAGCTTAATTATGAAAAACAACTCGTATTACGCTGAACGCCTTCTTCGATTTGTGTCAAATTAAATTATGTAATGTATATTTGAATTTAAATATTATCCCTTTTCAGTTATGTAGTACCTGGACGCAAATCCCAGAAACCCGAGTAATGTGAGCGTGTGCCTGGCCCCCCAGTTCTAAAAGAAAGAAAAATATCATAATCATTTTCCAGTCACTGATGAAAACTCAAAATAAATTAGAATCATGTGTTGGATCATTTATTTACCTTGAAAGGCGACGCCTCGAATGCATACCCAGGCGGCGTGGCCGTTGACCCGCGACGTCCCCCTGCTCGGTGGTGATCGTCATCATCAGAAGAGGATGTACTCGAACTCACCATCAGGTGGGCGTCAACGCTGTTCTTTTGCCCTGATGTGGGTGTCGTCTTTCGTTGAATTGTTGTGGTATCGGAGGAGTTGCCTGAGGAAACCGGGGTGTAGGGCATCTTAAAACAGGAAAGTGTGATGACTGGAGAAGATGGAGGTGGAAGTCACCACACCACTGCTTAATTTCCAAACTGTACAATATTTTCTTTCCTACTCAAAGGCTGTCACATTTTCCTTTATTCCAGCTGATTTTCAGTTGTCTTGACTCTAGAAGATTAAAAATGAATTTGATATCAGTAATTAAATGACCAGACGCCTTCCAGTTCCAGATTGTTGCTCAGGCGTTTGCTGACGCTGCAAGTGTCCGGCAATTTTCCAGTCCCGTCCCGTCACAAGCAAACGCAAAACACGAAATGAAATGACAGGAAGAAATCTCAGACAGGTGCAGATCGTCTCGATGCTATCATATCACCGAACAACCAGCTGAACAATCTCACATCACCAGGCCCAGCTGTTTTCAAGACATCAACGTGAAGCTGAAGGTTTTTATTTCAATCACACCGCATCAGTATACCATTGAAAGTGTCTCGTTCTTCCCCAGGTGGCCGCGGGTTATTTGGGTGCGAGAAATTTTGAGCTGTTAATAAGACAAAGGAGAACAAGAACAAAGTACAAGACAGAAAAAGTTTTTCGTTGTTGTTTATATTTAAAACTGAAAAAAGAATTTCAGTTAAGAGTTCGCCGTTTCGGAAAGGTCTGAAGGTTAACTGACAAAGATGACTGGAAATTAAGATCATCTTGTTATGGTTTAATTAACATTGATTTTTAATTTTTAAATATCTTTAGGCGATTGGATTTTTCCCTGCTTGGTAGTTAGTTTGTGCATGCAATATGCATTATAACATGCATAACCATCGATATCAATAGACGGGTAATAATTTAGGTATTTTAAACGCAACATTATTCATCTTGTGAGAGCCTCAAAAATGGCGAGTTCGCCATCGCCATGTCGCCATTGTTCTTCTTAAGCTTGGTTGGTTGTTGGTCGTTTTTTATGGTGTCATTGTCTCCATTCGCATTCCATTGTTTTAATGAATTCGTTTCAAATCACTCACCATTGCCCATCGCCCATGGCCCATTTGCACTTGTTGCTGTTCGTGGCATTTAAGAGTAGCTTGTTTAGTGTTAGTAGAGTCATGTCCAAAGAAGCAAAGTATGAGCCGTGAGCAAGGAAGGCGGAAACCGCACAAATCCCTCTGTAATGATAACATAACGCTTATTCAATTCTTTTCCGGTAGGTATCTTCTTCAAGAGATGTGATGAGATTTTGCGATGATCTCATCTCGTCATGATTTGCAATCTTATCGTTATCTACTAGATAGAGAAGAAGCGTCTCCCTGAACATGTTTCGGTCAACATAGCTGCTCGATGTAGCATAGCGTAATAATGGCGAATAAAGAAAAGAATCTCCGTGAAAAGATGAAGAAGAGATGTGAGAGTGTGGCCGTTGTCTTTAAGAAGAAGCTTGTCTTTAAGGACAAGGAAATCTACCCACCCAGTCAGTCAGTGCAAAAGAAATAGTTTTTTCTGCAATGTTCTCTTAACTTGATAATATTAGATTCAAACTACTCTTGTCTCCGCAAACATTCTTTTGCATCATCGCATCTACGTCTCTAATTTTCTCTTTCATTTCCTCTACCATAATAATCATGATCAAGGATGATCTACTCCTGATGTATTGCATGATGTCGATGTCAAGTTGCTAAAGCTTTGCTCAAACCAAATTAAACTTTATTCTGAATCAGTCGAGTCGTCGAGTGACCGAGCCACTAACTACGTACGCGACCAAAAAACATTATTTTAAAGCAAAGCAAGCAGCAAGGAAAATCGCAGAATCTCAATAAAAAACTTCTTCTTCGTCTTCTTGTTTCTTCCTTCATTTTGTTTTGTCTCTCTCTGCGAAACTTCTCTCTCTCATCTCGTCATCTCCTCTTTAGTTCGACTATTTCGATTTCGCTTCCACTTGGAGTAAAGTGTAAAAGTAAGTGTTTTGTGTGTGTGTGTGTATTTATGAATGACTCTTCTTCTCCTTCCCTGTGCTTATAGTTAAAAAAGTAGAATGATCCTCGTTGTTCGTGTGGTGGCCATTCAGAGCTTTGAGCAAGTTTAAGTAAAGCAGAGAGCCGACGATGATGGCCCACACAACGTAAGTTTCCCTTTCTAATGCATTGCTTATTTGGCACGCACTAACATAACACGTCGTTTATGCAATTCCTAGTGTTTGCTTGCAGTTTAAAAAACGACAAGTTCCCAAGTCCAATGCTTCCTTTCATCTAAAAAATTAATAAACTTCAGGTTCGATTTCATTTTTAACTACTGCTTAATTAATTCCTCTCTGATTTGATTACTCAACATGAGAAGGTAATGTTTTAATTTTTACCCTTATCAATTATCAATTATTATCGACAAAATGTGAATGTTACAGACGCACCATCATTTTAGTAGATGTATGTGGTGAGTGCCGAACAAGTCTATGATATTGGTGATTATGATACCATGCATCTAGCCATCTATCTCCGTCATAGATAGAAGCTAGAACTTGTTTTTACTCTAGTACAATTACAATTCTATTCTTCTTACTCTTACTCAACACACACGCATTAGTAATAATAATAATAATAATACGAGAGTAATATTGAATTGAATCTGTCTTTCTATATATCCAGTTCAAACGGCTCATGCTAATGTAAGTAAAGACAGGCTTAACTTTTTTATTTATTATTAGTAAGGGGAAAGCATAGACGAAATCACTGTTCGGTGTTCATGTCCCTGTTGTGTTTCTTCTTCTTGCTTACCTCACACAAGAGACAGAGAAGTTGGATTGATATTTGCTAATTTATTGCTATACTCCAAATCGAATCGTTTCTTCATACTTGAGACGAGAGAGAGGAAAGTTGCAATTTTTTAAGTGTATTACAATTTTTTTCTGTTTCATTTCAAGACAAGACTATGAGTAATTGGAGGTGAAATTAATTAGAATTAAATCAGAAACAGTGGAAGGAAAAGCACTCTGAGTTTTGGAGTGCGTGTGGGGTTTTTTAGGTGGGAGAGGTGAAAGGGTAAAAAATAGTTCTTGTTTGCGAAAAAACACACGTCTAATTGGGTGTCTTGCTCAAAATTACGCCGCCAGAGATCATTTTGAGACAGATGGAAGTTGACGTAAGTGACGACGAGTCAAGCACACAGGAAGATCGAATGGAGGAGGAAGTCATCCCGAAGATGGATCAACCGGATACAGACCCTCCAGGAGACACGGACGAAGAGATGGGGTCGGACATCCAAGGCAATACGATGTGTGACGTGGACACTGATGAAATTGTGAAACAGCTCCATGAGAGTTTTGACACGCTCGGGGATACAGCGACCAAAAAGAAGGTACAGGAGTATTTGTCCTGGTCAGTGCCATACTGCTATAAACTCCGAAGGATCTGGTCTCCTCTTGATAAGCTTCAGCCACAGGATGGAAACTCGCCCAGGGCTAATAGTCTCCTATTTCCGATGTTGAATGGATTTCTAGACAGATATGAAGAATTCAAGAATTACATGCTGGTAATTTTCTCACCATTTTTCCTATTATCAAATGAATTTCTATTTAAAAAATTATTGAATTGAACATTTAAAACTTTTTCCTCACAGGCTTTGGCTATCGCTCGTCCCTCCCTCTGCGGACGCGTATTTAAGGTTGGAGAGCCGACGTACAGTTGTCGGGATTGTGGAATGGATCCCACCTGCGTGCTTTGCTCCCAATGCTTCAAACAGTCTGGTCATAAAAGCCATCGGTAAGACTAATGATGAATTACTAATTAATTATAATCTGCATGCTAATTAAAACCAAGCATTAATGCGGTTATTTACTGTGTTTTAGCTACAAGATAAGCACTTCGAGCGGCGGTGGCTACTGTGATTGTGGAGACGAGGAAGCCTGGAAAACAGAGAAATACTGTAAACTTCATCAGCCAGTTGTGGAGGAGGGTCCGGAGGACCGCAAGTTAAATCCACCAGAATTTGAGAAACGTGCCACGTTCCTGCTTCGAGTTCTTCTCGAATATGCTTACAAGCTTTTGACCACGGAGTCCTCGATCACTGTACCAGCCGAACTGGAGATTCCTTCTGATGAGTCTGGAACGTTTCGAGTTCCAGGGAGCTTCCGAACCTTTATTGACGACGAACTTTACTGTACCGTCCTATACAACGATGAGACTCACACTTTTGACACCGTCATCACAACCCTCCAACGAGCACTTGAGTGTCCACAGCGGGATGCGGTGGATTACGCCACAATGATTGACCGTGAGGGTCGCTGTGTGGTCAAGATTGATCTTTTTCAGGTACTTTTAAATTGAAAGCATAAAGTATAGCCTACATTTTAAAATTTGCGAATTTTTGCAAAACAAGTTTAGAAATTCATATTCATTTTTTGAATTCGTTGTTACAGCAATGTCACCAGGCGAAGCAGGTCATCGAGCGGTACACTTCTCGTAATGGGGCCAAACCTTTAAAAGTGGTGGTGATGCACTCTCACATCGTGGCACATCAGATCTTCTCCTTGAAGATTCTTGAATGGGTTGAAGGTCTTTTGGAGAAAAGTGGTGCTTTCCGTGACCTTTTTGCTCACCTAGTCGAAACCCTTTCGGTAAATAATTTATAATTACAATACGTAATCATGTCTGTTGTTTGTTGTGGTGGTTGTAATTTCACACACAAAATTCTTTTCACAGGATGAATCCTGCAACCGTACCTTATTGGAGGGAGTCATGCTAAATGACACTAAACTTTGGAAGTCCGCCCGCACCACGTGGCACCATCTCCTCATTGCAGGGATGCTAAAGGATTACCATGTGAAAAAGCGGTTCGCTACGGTAATAAAGTTGAATTCAATTATTTCGATTCGGTTTCTTTTTTCATACCTTAGTAATTGAATTTGTTTTGAAGGTTATTAACATGTCAACTGTTAATTTTTATTTGTTTATATAATTTTATTTTTAATTAATATTTGGTTGCAGCTCTTCTGTCGCAACTACGCCGACATGATGAAAGACTTCATCAGTGATGACCACGACCACCCGTTTTCTATAACCTCTCTGTCAGTGCAGATCTTCACGGTACCAACGATCGCGCACTTTCTCATCGAGAGTCACGATGTGATTTTTACAATAATGAGAACGCTCATGAGTGAGTGTGAGCAGAAGTTAAACACGGGTATGTCGATTCAAGCCTTTCTTACACCGAGGTTATTCTCTCCCAATGGAGACCTCATTGAAGGTTTGTCCATACTCAAATAATTTAAATGTTTTCTCCTCTATTTAAGAGCGTAAGCTGGAGTTCGATAGAGCTGGAAATGGATCTATGTTAAAGCGAACAAACTTTGTCGTGATAGATTTGAAATACATTCTTACTATTCCACCCACCGTGTGGACAGAGGGACTCATCAAGAATTTCAACCGAGGAATGGACTATTTTCTCCAGCTTCTCTGCGCCATGCAGGTTTGTACATTGTTTATGTAAAAAGTTGTATGCTTTCAATAAAACTCCATGACATAATTTGATTTATTAATTGTATAATTGTATGCAAATTTGTGTTGACTTGGATTTCCAGGAGATGGATGCAGTCACGCGACAGACTGGTAATCACATGGAGTACGAGCCCGAATGGGAATCTGCGTTCAACCTCCAGATCAAACTCCAACCCGTTCTTACTCTCTCCCTGGAGTGGTTGGCCACTAATAAAAATATATTTATACGCGCATTTAGGTAATTTATTAATTTTTAACTTACTGCACTTACGGTTTACAATCGCTGTGTTACTTTATTTCACTATCACTACTAGAGGTGGGCAAAAGTTCCCGTTGTCCCGCTTTCCCGTTCCGGTTATTTTAACGAGAACGGAACGGAACGGGACACAAAATTTTGAAGTACAACGAGAACGGAACGGAATTTAAAATGTATTAATAAAACCGGGAACGGGAAAACACTCAATTTCACTCTTTCCCGTTCCCGGTTTTTTAAAGGCGAAAACGATGAATTAAATGAAGCGACAATGT
>VYYJ01001122.1:0-36139 GCA_021029165.1 Cyphoderus albinus | reverse complement strand
TTAGGAGTATTAACTTTAAGTGACAACTTGTTGCTGGCAAAACTCATCTCGTCATCGTCAGTCACTTTTCCCCCAGTACTGTATAAAAGTCACATTCAATTTATTTAATAATCTTTGATTTAATTAATGATTGTTACTTTTTGTTGGAAATAATTATTTATGCATTTTGTAACTTTTGCTGTCTACCTGAAATATTTTATAAGTGAAAATTCATCTAATCTTGATTTAACAAGAAGCGTTTTTTGAATGCGCTGCAGGTGTTAAATAATTACAATTAAGTATAATTAATATTTATTGCGAATACAGTAATAACGATGAGATTGAGAAGTAATTTGTTCGTTCAAGTGAGTGATGACGTGAGCGTGAAAGGACACATTGTCAAGTTTGTCATCAACGGAAAAAATAAACTTTCCACAGTGAAACTCTCTAAACTCTGAATGCAGTTATAAAATAGTTAAAATAGTGGAATAAAAAGTGATTTTTCAGTCTTACTCAGATTGTGCAGTAAATCCAAGGAAATCAAGGAATTATTAAGGATTCATTTGATTCCTGCGCTGGCTCTGGTCACTCATTGTTGCTGACATTCCCGTAATGAATCTGTGCTTAATTAACTTCTTAAGAGAATGATCCAAAATTAAAATTCACTAATTAATGGTGTGATTTTTTACACTTCAGGTCCTGGAGAATCCAAGATTAAGATTCCAGTGGTTCATGACATCGTGGAACAGCAAGTGTCGGCACCACCACGAAAATGCGATTTCCTTTCCTCCGTAGTTCCATGCTGGAACTTGGAATGAGGCACCAGATCCCGCAACGCCGGCGCCTTTTAGGCAAGTGTTCGGAACACACGACCTCCTCCTCTTACCACACCGTGTTCCAGCCGAAGCGTGTCTTAATTCTGACGAAACTCTCTCGCCTGGAGTTCGAGCAAATGCGGCAACCGGATGTGAAGCACGACTCTGAGTTGGAAACGGTGCTTCGTCAGCGCGGTTCTGACTATAGCACGCTGCTCTACCACCACTACATCCACAAAGGTTGCGAAAGCCGGGTGCACAACTGTTTCCAAGAGTTCGGAGTGGAAACCCGTCTCGTGAATCGGTTCAACTACACCGAGGAAAACATTGACTGGGCGGACGTGATAGTCACAACAGGAGGCGATGGCACGTTTCTCATGGCCGCGTGCAAAATCCAGGACCGTGATAAGCCCGTCATCGGATTCAACACGGATCCCACCCGCTCCGAAGGTTACCTCTGTCTGCCAAAGAAATACTCGATCAACGTTCGAGAAGCGATCCGGAAGTTGTTTGAGGGCAAGTTTCGATGGACGTTCCGCCGAAGAATAAGAATCACGTTGTCTGGCGAGAATGTGCACGACCCACCCATCGAGCTCCACGACCAGCAACTGTCACACCCCGAGTACAGATTTTTCGATTGTCTCAATGAGCAGCACCTTCCCAATGAGTCCGAGTCGCCCTCTCCGAACTCCCAAAAGCACCGCACCCGCGTCCTCCCCGTGCTCGCGCTGAACGAGGTTTACTTCGGGGAATGTGTCAGCGCCCGAGTTTCCTACATGGAGATGAGCGTGGACAACGCGGAGAAGGTGAAAAGTAAGAACGCGGGGTTGTGTGTGGCCACCGGGACGGGCTCCACTTCGTGGTCCTACAACATCAACAAAATGAACACTCAAATGGTGCACACAATGTTCGAGATTATGGAGCAGGAGGAAAGTGAGCAGAGACTCAGAGCGCCCTCAGAGTTCGTTCGCCAGGAGTCTGTGATCCGGTCGGCAAACAAAGTGCTTATCGATAGACTCACGAAGCGCTACAACAGCCAGTTGATATTCAGCCCGGAGAGCAGTCACATGATGTACACGATACGGGACCCCATCGCTTCCTACACACTTCCCTATGCACAGGAAATTCCGCCGAGGGGATACGCCAAGAAACTCGAGGTGAGGTCCAGGTGCTTTGACGCCTGTCTCGTGATTGACGGCGGACTCTCTTTCTCCTTCAACGACGGCACTCACGCTAGTCTCGAAATGCACGAGGCGGACGCCCTCAGGACTGTGATTGATCTGGAGGATTTCAACGAGGAGGAGAACGAGAACGACGATAGTCCACAACAACAGAGTCATAAAAATAAATTAATCACCTAATTTACCATTTACCTTATCATCCCACTGGTTTAAGTTGACCACACTTTGTGATAATTAAAGATCCTATTTAAATATCAACTTATTGCCTTCGTCATACCTAACTTAATTGTAAATGATTTACGTTAGTTATAATCAAAATGAATGAGTCTTGAAAGTTAAAATAAAGACTGAAAATTTGCAGCCAAAGCTAATTAAAAATAAAATGAAACGTCAGTCCGAGCGACAATTGTTTTACGTTGTACCTTCTTTTTTATTATCAAATCAGCGAAAAACCTTACAAACAAGATCATCACAAGAACAACAACGTAACATTTAAAGTAAACAACCGTTTTCGGTATTTTAATGAAACATCAACTTATTTCATTCAACGCACATTAATTATTCCACGTAATTATCATGTTCCTGTTTTTTCATTCATCATCACCGCAGATAATACTAAAACAAAGTTATTTTATGTAATACATTTTGCAACTTTTTTTCTCAAACAATAATTACTTTATCATTAAATCGTAATATAGGTAATTCCTTCCACTCATTCATACTAACTAAACTTCTAACTAACTAAAGTTAATTAATTGTAATAACAAAAACATTCGTACAGTACAAACATTCTTTCGTCCACACCATTTAGCTAAACATCGTATAATATTGTATGTGTTGTGTTCTTCATCTGACTTAACTATTTATAAAATCGTATTTATTGTGTAATGTAATCATCATAATTTTCTAACTTAACAATTAATTAATAATTCATATCGAGATGATCACATATACACATTTGTTTTTAATTGCATCCTTGCTCATTATTAGAAGTAATTAATAATTATCATTTTATTATAATAATGTGGTTTATCAACAATTAGAATTTTTACACTTTTTCATACTTTACTTACCAAATATTTTCTTCAGTATTTATTTAATAGTATGCTTTCACAAAAAAATAAAAAAGACTTGCATTAAGTTTTTAAGTATTATATCAGATAAAAGTTTAACCTAAATATTTTCATTAAATGCTACCTATCTACATTTTTATATTCAGAATTCATACACAAAAGAATACAAGAGACTGAGACAAATTCTTTTTTTCTTGTATAATTTTTTTTATGAATCAAAAATGGAACTGGAGGTTGGTTGAGTGTTTTAAACACAATTGAAAGAAACACAGTAAAAGAAACGGAAGGATGCTAAAAATCCCTTCCAATTTAAAAAAGAAATTACCTAGTTTGCACAATAAATTTTTAACTTGGAAATTCACTAGAAATTAAGTAAGTATTGGAAAACTCAAAGTTCAATCATAATCATGATAGTGACGATGATCGATGATACTCTAGAATTTAACGCACTCTTGTATTAAAGGTCTGTCTGACTGCGCAAATCTTCTGGACGAAGAACTTCTCCAAGTTGTCGGCATAGCGGAAGATATCCGTGGTCTGGTCATTGTAGTAACGGCAATTCTCGAATATTTTCCCCACGTCTCCCACAAAGTCTTTGAGTCTTTCATACTTGCGATCGTCAACTCGACTACTCACCATTTGTAAATCTGCACGACACAAGACAATATTAAAAATGAGAATTTTACTTCAAACTTGGTTCACCAAACTTCTTAAAATAATTATTTTCTCCCTTCTTACCAATCGGTTCTTTGATAATGTTAAAGTAATTAGGAGCTTGAGACTTTGTCACAGGCTTCCTGAACGGAATTGATGATCTATTTTGCAAGAGTTCTTTGAGAACTCTACTGATTGAGAGATAGTCGGTTGAGTCCAACTTTTTCATATTTGGGAAGTTAATGGGAGAGTCGGGTTCGCAGCCCGGACAACTGTAGTCGCCTATCGACTCTGCCTCTCCCTGGAGGACGCCCACACACCTCCCATGGAACCAATCGTCACATTTGTCACATTGGATATAAAATCTAAGGCGTAAGTAAAGGCCCCACCATTACTTAAGTCCAGATCCACCCACAACATCAATTAAAAATTAACCTAATGCCATATACTTACTGAGATTCGTTGTAGGGCTTCTTGCAAAAACAGTAGAGCTTGTCGTCTCTGCAGTCATCGCAAATGTACTCTGGTAAATCTCTCGACATCTCCTCCGTGATCCCGATGCAGTCCCCGTGGAACCAATTGTCACACTTGTCGCATCCCACATAAAACTTGTCCTTGTCGTAAGGCGTCTTGCAAACGCAGTACAGCTTCCGTTTCCGATTTCCCCCTCTTCCACCACCTCTCGGACCCCTTCCTCGTCCTCGCATCGAACCTCCAGCACCACGCTCAATACTCGAAGAGTTCCTGCCGGGAGCGTCCTCCGAGTTACTGTCTAATTTCCTCCTCTGCAAAATCGTTTAAATAAAAATAGTTAAACTGCACACTAATTAAAAATGCAATTGTACAATTACTACAAATCTCATTTAACTACTACCTTTCCTCCAGCAGTTTTCACAGTGGTCATAGGACGTTTCACCTCTTCAATCTTGTTATTCGTCACCTCCAGAGCGTTTTGCCTTTCCTTCTCCTCCTGAATCTCCCTCTGTGCATTCATTTTCATCCTGGTCGCAGCTGCCTTCTTTTTCTCCATGATTTCCTCCTTCAGCGAGTTCCTCCGCTCCGCCAGAATCACCTGCTGCTCCGAATTCAGAGGCTGCATCAAACTCGCAGCGACGTTATTGCAGTTGCTGTTGCTCACCGCATTCGTGTTATTGTGGGCTTGCGGCGACGCTTGTTGAGGACGCGGTGGACTCGCTGGCAGAATTGGAGGTGGACTGTCAATGTTGTTCGGTCGAATGGGCGATTTTCTCGGGGTCGACTTTCTGGCCACCACGACAGGTGCTGGGGTGGAAGTTGTCGTTTGAACTGGAGCTGGGGGTGGTACTGGACTAGTAGGGATCGTCGGCATTGTCGCATTTGGTTTCGTAGGCGAAAGCAACTGTGGCGGTGGCGAAAGGATTTTCGCGGGAGAGATCATTGTCGGAGGTGGAGATCTAGCGACAATTGGAGAGGATGGCGTTGGCGATGCGTGGGGCACCGTGATGTTACTCGGAACTGACCGAAGAGTCTCGATTGGGCTGTTAGCCTGCTGCGCCGCCAGTGAAGCTGCAGTTACCCCGTGAGAAAGCAGCGGACTTTGGTTTGTCACTGGCTTTTGCTCAAGCTGAGTAGTCGTGTCCGTGGTTGATGATGAGGTGGATACTGTTTCAGTTACCGGGGCTTGAGCAACCGCTGTTGACTCGGAGGTTGGCGCTGCCGCTTCAGCAGATGCAGCGGTGGCTGAAGTATCTCCATTGCTTAACGAAGGTGGCGTCGCATCTGCTGTCGTAGAAGTCGCTGTCCCAGCCAACATCGTAGGAACTTGCGCATTTTGACCAATTCCCGATGCAGTTAACTGCCTCTGGATTTGTTGCCGAAGCTGATTCATCTGGGCTGGGGTGAGATCGCTCGGATTCACTCCCTGGATCACGACTTTCGGGCCCTGTGGAGTTTGAAAGATCTGGGCCACAATTTTGCTTGGACCAATTCTCGGCGGCGCATTGTTCGAAGCAGGTGCTTGAGCTGGTGTTGTTGGGGCTGAAGTTGGTGGTGTTGATGGTGGGGTTTGAGTTGTAATTGACGTAATTGGTGATCTTGTAACTTCAGGTTGATCAGCTGCAACTGAAGGAACAATGGGCGTGGCAGGTGTGGCGGTAGCGGGTGGAGCAGTGGCAGGTGGTGTGGTCACTACTTTAACGGGCTTTGCAACAGGAGTAGCAGCAGTGGTTACTTGCGCAGCGACTTGACGAACAGCAGCAGCAGCGGCCTATTGATTCATTGAAATTGATACTTTATATTGAATTAAAACTTAACAATTAAGAGTTTAATATCGTTTAATACGTAATTATATTGCCTACCTGTTGTTGTTGTTGTTGCTGTTGCTGAAGTTGTTGCACCACCTGAGCAGCTGATGTTGGAGTTTGTACTACCTTAATCGGTGATCTTGTAGCCTCAGATTGATCTGCAGCCACTGAAATAACCGTGGGTGTGGCTGGAGCACTGGTGGGAGTGGCCACAACTTTAATTGGCTTTGCAACAACAGGAGTAATGGGACTGGTTACTTGTACAGCGACTGGAGGAGGAGCTGCGGCACTCGATACTTGCACAGCAACTTGAGGAGGAGGAGGAGGAGGAGTTGGACCACCGATACACACAACCTTTTAAGTCATTGAAATTTCATACTTTATATTCAATTACAACTAAACAAATGTGAATTTCAAACCATTTAATGTTTTAACTGCCTATGTATGAACCTGTTGTGGTTGTTGTTGAATTTGTTGTACCTGTGTGGGCGACATAGTCACATAAATCTTCCCATCCCCAGTTTGGTAGCAAGTTTGGCCGGGAAGTAACCCTTTGACTTGAAGGCGTCCGTCTGGTAATCTCACCACTAAAAACTTCTGCTGCACTAGCGCCGCCGCCGCAGCAGCGTTCGCAGCTTGCTGCTGGGGAGTTGTAACGGTGGCGGTGGACACTGTCGTTATTGGCGTCATTGGCGAGTTGCTTACTGCCACTGTCTGAGTTATAGGCACACAAATCGGCGTTCCAGGAACCACACTAACCACAGTTTGAACCGGCTGAGGGGGTGGAATTGGCTGAGGAGTCTTCACAACGGAAATTGCTCCAGCGACGCCCTTGTTAATGATGATGGTGTTCTGGAGAGGTCTTTTCGTTAATAGTCCAGTTTCCAACCCTCCCACTACCGGAGATGCCGGACTGGGGGTTTGTCTACTGGCAATTAATTTCTTGTCTACGATAACCTGACCTACTTTGGAAATAGTCGAGCTAGAAACCACGATTTTCGCATTTCCTGCTACACTTGTTGCTGGTGATGACGGGACTACCTTGATGGGAATTTGCTGTTGCTGAAACTGTTGGGAGGCGGTAGGCTGCTGTGGAGTGGCCGTTTGCTGTTTGTTAGCGTTGGTGGTATTGTTCTGGCTACCACCTTGTTTCGAGGGACTGTCTTTTTTTAGTAAATGCACCGCTCGATTCATTTTCATTTCCGTTTCCGAAGTCTCAGCTTTCACCACTGACTTGGGGCTCGAGCTGGATAATTCGTGATTGCGCACCACGCTCTGTATCGCATTTGCCAAATTAACCGAGGCAGTAGAAACTGTAGTCGCTGCAGCGCTAGTTACAACCATCGGACCTTGCTGAACTTGTTGCTGCGGAAGGCTTTGGGCAGCAGAAACAAAAATCTTCCTCTCTGTTGAAACCGCAACTGAAGTAACCGGGGGCGTGGGTGGAGCGGCGACGGGTGTGGTCACAACTTCGGGTGGTTTTGCAACAACAGCAGTAGTGGGTACCTGCACAGCAACTTGCTGAGCAGCTGCAGCAGCGGCTGCTGCCTATTAATTCATTGAAATTTACTTTTTAAATTGAGTTAAAAGTTATCAATTGTGGGTTCAAAACCGTTTAATGTTATACTAGTTACCTGTTGTTGCTGGAGTTGTTGCACCTGCGCGGGCGACATGGTCACATGAATTTTTCCATCTGCAGTTTGGTAGCAAGTTTGGCCGGGAAGTAAACCTTTGACTTGCAGGCGTCCATCCGGTAATCTGATAACCAAAAACTTCTGCTGTGCAAGCGCCGCCGCCGCAGCGTTCGCTGCTTGTTGCTGGGCAGTTGTAACGGTGGTGGTAGACACGTTCGATATTTGCGGGTTACTCACTGCCGGAGTTATAGGCACACAAATTGTCGTTCCCGGAGCCACGGATTGAACCGGCTGAGGGGGTGGAGCTGGCTGAGGATTCTTCACAACAGAAATTGCTCCACCGACGCCCTTGTTGATGGTGATGGTGTTCTGGAGAGGTCTTTTCGTTAATATTCCAGTTTCCAGTCCTCCCACGGTTGGAACTGCTGCACTGGCGTTTTGTCGACTGGCAAAGAATTTTTTGCCCACGACAACCTGACCCACTTTGGAACTAGTCGGGGTGGAAGCCACAGCTTCCTTATTGGCACTTAGCTGTTGCTGAAACTGTTGGGAAGCCGTGGGCTGTGGATTGGCTGCTGTCTGTCTGTTAGCGTTGGTGGCATTGCTCTGGTTGCCACCTTGTTTCGTGTGGCTATCACGTTTTGATAAGTGCACAGTTCGATTCATCTTCATTTCCGTTTGCAAAGTCTCTCGCATTAATTCAGCAGTCTTCACCGCGGACACGGTGCGACCACTCTCTGACTTGGGGCTCGAAATGGACTGCTCCATCGAATTGATCGAATTGCGTACCACGTTCTCAATCGTCTTCGCCAAATTGTCTGAGGCAATGGAAGCGGCAGTTGCTGCAACGGCAGCGGCCGCTGCCGCAGCCGTCGGAGGATTTTGTGCTTGACCTTGACCTTGCTGAGCTTGTTGCTGGGAATGACTTTGGGCGGCAGGAGCGTATGTCTTTCGCTCGGCTGAATGTTGCGTTGGATTATGCGAAGGATCGTACTTCTCTGGTTGTTTAATTGCCACACCGCTCTTAGTTCGGGTGGATGCCGACGGGGTACTGGACTCCGATCTGCGGTCGTGCTTCCTGTTGATTCGATCCCCGTAGTAGCGAATCTCCCAAAGTTCCAGTCTTTCCTCATCAACCCAGTCCTCAGTGACGACGGGTTCCATCTTATCCGGTGACTCAGCTCGCTTCCGCTTACGCAGCCCAATTCGAGAAGGGGCGACCTCTGAAAGTTTAACATCAATTTTTATCAATCACTGAACCATCACATCGCTCAACCAAAAATAAAATGGGTTTCCCCGAAACAAAACAGTTTACAGTTTACAAAAGCCGTTAATTATAACACAAAGTCCCATTGAATCGAAACAAGTTTAGAAATGAAAAATAAAAATTGCTGAATACTTTTACAGATATTTTTTGTTGCAAGATCCCAGTGTGGAATTAATTAAAATTTTAGTTGCACAAACAAACATGCAATTTCTTAAGCACCACCAGATTGAAAAAGTAGTAATTTTGCAGCACTTTAAATAATCAAGATCAAATAAACGAAAAGTAAAATACTACTAGAGGTTAACCTTACAACAATTATTTTTTTAAGTTAGCAAAAACAAGAATCAACAACAGAATCACCAAATACGGGTTTTTAGATTTCACTAGTGAATTATTCACGTATCTGGTGTAAAAGGTTAAATTATTAACAAAAACAGTTGCGTTAAAATATAGTTTTAGTAATTTATGTATTTAAATTGTGCTTTAACTAAAAAGTTTATTTTTTTAGAAAATCGTCTCTAACCTGAGCTTTCTCTCATTTTGGCTATGTTGTGTGAATCAATAAAATTACAAGAATAAAAAATACAGTTAAATAATACCACCAATCAATCATTAGTTAATTACCTTTTTCTTTAAATGTTATTGTATTTTTAATCGAAGATCTACGCAGATTAAATTGATTAAAATTTAAAAGTTTAATAATGCAGTGTATTTTCATGTGTGAATAGTGCATTTTATTTTAATTCTATTATTAATTTACTAATTGGCAGCATCTACACCGAATGAAATGCACTTTTTGATTCTCCAATTGACACAAAACTTTTACGTAGACTTTTAAAGATGAATGGAAATGAATGAAAAAGCCGTCAGCTCTGCCTTACCTCGAATAGTCTTTGGTGCGTCGATTGGCACGACCATGGCCTTCCGCAGGTATTGCACTCGTTCCAAGAAGCGTCCCACGATCCTGTGATTCAAGATCTCGGAAGTGATAATCTCCGTGTCTGTGTGCACCTGGTGCTTTCCCTCCGTGTTCGGTATTTTCGCCTAATGAAATAAAATTTCAAAATCTTACTGTACATGTTACTCCAATTAAAGTTTATTAATGTTAATCTAATTAAATATCACACTTACCAAAATGTCATCCCATCGAATGGACGCATATAAAATTCTTAGCTGCATCGCCGCCGTGGCGAGGGACGTGGCATGCGTAGTTTTGAACTGCCAGGCGGTCTTGAACACGGGTCTTCCGCAGGGCAACGACCATCCCCAACTGCCACTTTTCAAATTCTGGAAGAATCCTGCAGGCGTCCAAAATCTACCCGCCGTTCTCGCCAACTTCCTCAGCTCGAACTGGGGCAGCACCAAAATGCTGGGCTTCTTGGAAACGGCATATCGATAGGAGGACATTTCCGGATACTTGGTGGCAGGAGGTTTTTTCGTTTTCCCGGGAGTAGTGGAAGAGCCCTTGTTGGTTCCTGCTGCGTTTGCTGCAACGCCATTCAAAGCGGGAAGCAGCCCATCTGGAAGTTTCTTCATGTAAATCTTGTGCGTGGTCCCTTCCACCGTGAACATCCGTTTCTCCTCGATCTCCTTGTACACCTTCCAATATCTTTCCTTCTCGTACTCCCGCAGTCGCTCCTGTTTTATCCTAATCGTTTCCTGCAGGCAGAACTTGAGCCGGCACATTGGCGAGTAGCAGATTTTCTCGTAGAGTCGCTCCCTGTTTTTACCTTTGCCCTTCATAAAAAGGTTCACTTCCCTGCGGCACTCTGACGAGTAGCACTGGAATGTGTACGCTCCAGCCAACACCAGGTTATCATCGAGAACCTCCTCGCCCGGAAATTCCTCCGCTTCCTCTTTCCTTTTCTTCTCTTCCTCCTCGTACTTCACCAATCCCGGCTTCGCCTTTGCCACCATGTCTTCACCATAGCTGTTGTTCAATTGCTTTTCCTCGAGTGACATCAAAGTGAGTCTGCGTTGTAGCAAGGTATCAAGATAGTCGGAGCGTCGGGCGACCTTCGGGTAGAGAATCCGGTTTGGGGTGGACAGTCCAAGTGACACGTTTATCAAATCCGTTTTGAACTTCCTCCCTTGAGAATCGTCAATCTTCTCCGCGGGGATGTTTGCTGCTGCTGCCGCTGGAGCCACAACGGGCTGAGTTTGTTGCGCAGGTGGAGTCGGTGGTGGTGTGCCTGATCCAGGTGCCGGGGCAGCATTCGTAGGGGTTGGGCTTCGTGGAGATTTTGCTGGCTCGGACGCGTCGGTCTCCTTGCACTTTTCTTTCTCCTCGTCCGTTTCAGTTTCCATTCCATTCTCAGCAACCTTTTCCAAAGGAACTTCCTCCACATCTGCTTTTTCATTATTGTCCTCAGAAGATTCTTTTTTCTCTTGTGCTGCTTCTGCTTGGTCAACTTCAACTTCCATCGGCTCTTCACTACTGGACTTTTCAGATTTTTCCTTTTCTCCGTCAATTTCTTCATCCACGGTTTCCTTTTTGTCATTCTTTTCATTTTCTTTCTCTTTCTCGTCTTCTTTTTCTTCACCTGCCGAGTCTCCCGATGATAAACATCCATTTTCTTGCGATTCTTTTGGCGGACATTTTTCGCTTTCACTCCTAGTTTCAGTTACACTTTCACTCTGCGTCTCGCAGCTCCCACTGTCCACTTCCATCGGCTCCATCTTTGGAGCCTTCTCATTTTCTCCCTCTTCCATTTTCTCTTCCGACTTTTCCTCGCACTCTGTGCTGTTCACATCCACACAGTTTGACTTGGCAGCCGCGTCCTCTCCTTTTTCTCCTCCATTCTCCACCTCCTCGTCCACCTTTTCTGTCTTGATGCTTTGTACTAGATCCTGTTCCTGAGTTTCTTTGGGCTGAGGTGGAGGTGATGCCTCCTTCATCTCAACCTCATTTATGCTAGACGACGACGAGTCCGTTCTGTCTTTAATCGAGGCCACGGTCGTTTCTTGCTGTGGGTCAACGGGCTCCTTGGAAGGTGTTGTAGCAGGAGTGGAAGGTTTCGAGTTGGTTGTCAGATTTCTTTTCGCCATCAACTTGCAGTACACGCTGGGGTCAATCAACATCGTTTTCACCTTGCCCATTTCGTTCTTCACCTGAATCACGTGTTTCAATGGGCCAGCGAGGAGTCCCTGCTGCCGACAATCTTGGGGCTTGCATCTTCTCATGTTACTCAGCCAAATCCATCCCCACCTGCCATGAAGTCGGTACTCTTCACCTTTCTGCTTGTAGACCTGATGTCGGATGGGCAGTGTGTACTTGATAAACTGCGGCACGGCCTTCAGACGATCCTCCTCGTCGTCTTTGTCTTTCTTGTCCCGTTTCTCTGACTTTTTCCTGTCCTCCTTCTCCATCAAGGTCATCCGGTGGAGACTAACGTGACCAGTGCTCTCGGACCACACTGGATTATACACAGCATTCCTGATGCACGCGGAGATCATGATCATGGCCTTTGCAAAGTCCTCCGCTTTCGCACCTGTCTGCACAGCAGTAAGCCAAGACTTGCGGAGCACCGGCCAGTTGACATGCATGAGAGTGGTGGGGAGCATCGTCTCCATGTGGGTGAGCGCGTTTCTTAACGCTGAGACTTGGGTGACACGAGGACAACCAGTGAGGTCTTTGATCCCGTACTTGCACTCGGAGGCGGTGGTCAGAGAAAACTTGTGAGACATGTAGCGCCTCCGGTCCCGTTCCTCGTTTTGCTTCCCTTTACTCAGTGCCAGGGAATCGGTAATGAAGAGATTGGTATAACTACGAAACAAACCTTCCTGACCTAGTTTGTAGAGACCGGTGGACTTGAGGCGGGTCACTCTTTCTTGTCCACCTTCGGCTCCTTCGTCCTTCCCGTTACAAACGTCCAGGTATGTCTTGCGACGCTGCGTGTTCTGTGTTTTAGTCACCTCCTCGGTGACCTCCATCTGCTGATAGAGCTCGTCTTCAATGCCTCGAATATTCGCGACGAGGCCCGCTTCATAATTCTCTGCGTCGAGCTGACTAAGGAGCTCCTCCACCTGACCACGGGTGGAGTAGTACCACACTTCCGAACCATCATCGCTCTCGCTGGTGGAAACGAAAAAATATTTCATGAGTTATGAACTTCTCGAACATTTCATTTTTTTAAAGAAAAGATAATCAAATGTAAGCTTACACGAGAAGCCTCCGGACTAGGAACCAATACTTCCGACCGTGACGGTCATAACCAAGCCTTTCGTGGCGAATTAAAATCCCCACTTTATCACCCTCTGATGTCGAGTCGTTAACACCCGCAACCTGAACAATTTTAATAAATAGTGTATAAGTAAATGAAGCAAATATTAATTATATTAATTAATTAATTACAAGACTAAAACTAAAATTACCTCGTGCTTCACACAAACAGGGCATCTCCATTCTTCCGGAGGATCATCCAGGTCCTTCAGAGCTGGTGTAATGCACTCTAGGTGGTACACTGCGGGACACTGCTCGCAGCAAATCACTTCCCCGAGACGGTTACAGGCCCTGCAGTGATCTTCACTCATGACGTTCCCATCGCCAAGAAGTTGCTCGCGCACAACGCTCGTCGTTAAAAACTGATCGACTAACCATCCCAGGACTTTAATTCTTTCAGCAGGGCCGCAAAAAGGATACTCGACGGAGTCAATAGCTTCGAAAACGTCGCTCCACGAAGGATCGCTTTCTAGGTATGATCTCAGCGTTTCCGGCCATGTGATGTGGTCCACGAAGAAGTAAACGGACTGGACAGAATCTTTGACCTCATTGGGACCAAAGAGCGTGCTATTGGCGTCTTCCTCGCGAATGACTACTTTCAAAAGTTGAATATGAATCTCAGCTAGGAGAGAGCTCTGATCTTCGTTCGCTAGCGCACCACAGAAATCTTCAAAGCGAAACGGGGATAACCGGACTAGTTGATGGAACCGTCGAAGAGGCTCATAGACTTCAACTGCTCGCACCACATGTTCACGGGAAAGCAGAAGGTCGTCGGAGGAGGTGGGAAGTTCCAGCTTTGGAATATCAGGCACTTTCTCTGTGTCGAGCCAGATGGGAACGGGGGGACTGGGGAGGCGCGAGGAACTCACGGTGGTCGTCGTGACCCTGGAAAGGCTGCCTGAGTAATCCGAGTCACTTTCTGCATTGTCATTGTCCCCGGCCAAGGAAATGCTCTCTGCGTCATCAGACTCATTTTGCTCGGACTCGATCTCATCTTCCTCCGCTTCCGACTCGTTTTGGTCTGACTCAAAGTCTGAGCCGTAGTGATATTCGTAATCGTGTCTGGATGAGTACGTGGAACGACGCCCGCCGCTGGTGGCACCACGCCTTCCGCCCACCGATGAGGTTGTACTTCCGCCGGTGCTCCTTCGCCCGTCCACTCGAACCGCTATGCACTCCGGTTTCGTATGGTGATGGTGTGAGTGGCTTCCACCGCGGGAGCCCATGGAAGGTCTTCCAGGTGGTCTCCCGCGTCCTCGCCGTCCTCTTCGCGATGATGAAGTTCCATTTGAATTTTTCGAGGACGACGCGCTTTCTCCACGGGTACTGCTCGAATAGGTGGGCTTCTTGTACGGATTGTTCGAACTGGAGGGGGTTCCCGGAGTTCCTGCGCTTGATGAAGCGAGAGAAGAACGCGTCGTTCTTCGGGGTCGGTCCATTATACCATTCTCGCTCATATCTAGTAACAATTAGAGACAATGCTAATTAACATAAAACACTTAACACTTTAATACAACACACCATCAATTAAAAAATCTATACCTACATTATGCACATTTTTCAAGAACGGTAAACAATCTACAATTACAATTAAATTAAACTCTACAATGACAAAGTGACTAAAATAAACCGGTTTTAATAATACCTCACAGAATTTTAATTTTGTCTTTGCCACAAACACGTGACATGATTCATGATAATTAGTTAACGATCGAAATTAGATTAAGAGATTTCTAATTTGAAATGAAAAGCTCAGCTGACGAGTAACAACGGTCTTTAAAAAAGTAACACGAGCGACTCGGCTCCAAGCAGTCTAAACAAAGCGGATTGATTTAGCACTACAGTCAAGTGAATGGGGTCTGGGGATGGCTAAGGTAAATAATAATTTTTTTTTGTATGATCGGGCGGGCTTTTTAATCAGCTGATGGTTAACCTCATTTGTGTACCATTACCATCATCATAATCATCATCATCTCATCTCATGTTACTTTTGCATGTTATTAACTGTTTGTTTTTGTTTATTGTCAACTTCATCAACAAAGTGAAAACAAATCAATGACCTGCTGACTGACTCAGGTGATCGCGTTACTACCAAACTGAAACACTTGACTTAGTTCATAATTAAATTAAATGATTACGAATTTAATTAACTTTTCACTGTCTTCCGATTTAATTGCTTTGGACCTTATTTTCACAATGCGATGTATTTAATAAATAATAATAAGACACTTACCGCTCTTCTGCTAGTTTTAAGGATCAGGGGCATCCCATCCATAAAATCAGATTTTCATGATGATTATATTTTTGTTGTATTACGGCAAAGTTCTACTTCCGGATATCTGATAGCCACTTGTATTTCTCATCAGATCATAAACGTCCTTTTCGTTACTACTATCTGACTGACTGCTGATATGAAATTTTGGTTTTTCTTTCCAGTTTCGATTTCCTTGGTGGTTGGGCCAGAGTGCGAAAACTGGAAATCACATCACAACATCACATCCACATCAAAATTCTCTCCTAATGCAGCACTTGTTTGAAAGTGGCAGGGTTCGGGAAATAAAGTGACCAGAGGATTAATAATAAGAAGGCTAAACGAGAGTTAGAGTAGACAGATTTCGGGCACTAGTAGTAATGTAATGGTATAGTTGCAGTTTCTTTTTTTGCTAATTGTTTTTCCATTTAAAAAAGACTGTAAGTGGCTCAGGCTGAAGAAGAGGAGGATTTTTTATATAGGAATAGGAAGGATATCGCGAAACAAGGGAACTTCAACTTTACTCCTTTTCGCTCACACTTTACTTTTCCTAAATACTAATACTTACCACTTACTAGTAGTAAGTTACTACTACTCCACCAAAAAAAGATGATTATATTCAAATAGTAACGAAAGTAAATGTAGAGGCAACCTTAACACTCGAAAACGTTCGTTTTGTTCATCAAATGATCAAGACCACAGATCCGAGGATGAAACAGTAAAGAGTAAAGTAAAGAGAAAAAATTGTCCGTGTAATATTGTAGCAGCAGCACAGTAGCTCTTGGTGCAAAAGTACAATTTTACCAAAATGATTGTAGTAAAAAAGAGTAAAGTTACTTTACTAAAGTAAAGTAACTAAAGTAAAGTAACTAGTAACAAGGCTGTTGTTGGTAAATGGTAAAGTAGGAAGATTTGTCTTCTCTTATGGCTCTGGCAGTAGGTTAGCAGGCTACAAGAGGGTGAGTGTGAGAGTAGTGTAGTTTAGCTTTAGTAGCTTCTTGCTATACCCCAAACTCGCTTTTTCCTCCAGCAACAGCAGCAATAGTAGCTTCATCCATTAGGGAGGTAGAGGAGTCTACATGAAACCATCCAACATCACTACGTGGTGTTAATGTTAATATTGCCAATGCGTAAAATTAAAATTCACCAAATTTGAATATGACCTCAAACCACATAAATCCACACAACCTCCTGAACGTACATTCAAACACACTTTTGATGCTAATTTAGACACATTGAATGAAAGCATCTGGTTTCAGTTATTTGATTTTGTTAAAGATAAAATAGCGAACTAAAATAAGCAATACAATATAAAAACACCTTTAATTTTTCTTTCAGGTTACGTAACGTATTTAACTTACGTTAATCTTGAATGGTCTTTCCTACTCAAAATTCTTGACGTTGCGTTATACTGTTTTGTTGTGGCTAAACCCAACCGCTTGCTTTGAACTTCCGCGCAAAAAAAAAGACGACGAAGATGATTAGGTTATCCTATCTTTTAATGTTGGAAATTGCCAATGTTTACTTTTCATACATTGAAAGATAGGACAAACACCATATGTTTATGATAATCATCATCTTCATTTCATAGAGTTTTTTAAACGGTCAGCGCGGTTTAGTCACAATAAAACTGTATGGTTATGCTCGTAAAGGATACAAGTTTACGTTTGTTTTGTGATGTACATAAAATCTCTACCTCACTGTTATCATGCATCAGCTAGCCGCAACAACAACGATACATTACATTACGAACGAGACGAGAGGTGATATGATATGATGCTTTGTATTTTGTATTATCATATTATTACGATTACTCGTTCGTTTGTTTGCGTATTTTATACTACAGCTTCAGCTAAGTTTTTCTTCCATTCGACTCCCTTCGCTTCTGCTTCTCTCTCGCTTCTTTCGATTCGTCCTTCTCGGCTAAAAGAAGCGAAGCTTAGCTTTGTATAGTTTTTGTGAATTTGTGAAGCAGACAGGGAGGTAGAGTGTAGCTTGCTTATGCTTGCTGTAACTCAGTTCAAATTCAACACAAGCTCGCTCCTCTTCGTCGGCGTTTTTCGTCGATAAATACTTTTTGGTTATGGATGTGGAATATGTGGATAGAAATTCTATGATAGAATTGTGGAAGAGAAGCTCAAACAAAACAGAAAAAGAAACGTAGCGTTTTAAGCGTTCAATTTTTTTGCTGTTTGCATGAATGAAATGAAAAGTTTGCCTTTGCCTAGTTTTGCTTGTTTTGCTTTTATAGAACCTACAGCAGCCTAACTCTTCTGTATTCTGTAAATACTTAGTACTTAGTACAGCTTTCGGTTTTCGTGAGGGATAGGATGGATGGAATGATGAAATGAAGAGTTGCTGCTTTTTTTGTTTCTAGAATTTTGCCAACTCCCTCGAAGTCCACCTACCTGCCTTAGTGCTTGCTTTAGATGTATGATATGATACATCCATCACATCATGTATCTCTTCTTTCAGAAGAGGCACACTGGTGAGCGAAAACGGGTTGGTAAACGGATTTACAAACTTTCGAAATCGCATGCAACAAAATCCACTCGTTTCTCGCTTTTCTTTTTGTCATTTGTAATAAGTAAGACGATTGTGTGATTGCCCATTCGCTTTGTAATAAACCGAATTGCTCCATTTTGCATATGATTTGTCGCGATATGTCATAATATTTATTTCGGTCGGTCGCCTTTTAAATGATTATGACGGACAGACAGGACAAAAGTGGTCGGTGTATAAAAACGACTTGCATTTTCCCACTTTGCACTCTGAGCGAGGTAAAAACATTACATTTTGTACAGTACGAAACGAAACGAGTAAAAAGCAAGCGTAGATAAGCTTACTAGCGCCTATTTAAAAAGCATTGGTTCACTCACTCGCACGCACAAGTTCGAGCGCCACCACATTTTAATTTGCCAATATTGCCTTTGATTGTTGATATAGATACTTGATTTGATTCTGCTTTATGTAAATACTTTGTGTAACAATTTAGCAAAGCAAAGAGGAGACTTCATGTGCAGTGCACCAAGCAATGGTAAATTTGCACGGTTGCGAACTTTTAGAGACAAAGACGAAACATGAGAAGTAAAAGCAAGCGCTTCCTCTTTGTAGTTAGAAATCGAGATGCGAAGATGTCTCTTTTGAAACTGAAAAACAATCATGCTGCATGATTCATGCAGAGCAGAGAAATAAAGATAACCCTCAAAATTCATTTATGACTTTATGAGATGTAGATGAAGCGATTCATTAAATGTTGGCGTTTTTATATGAACTTGCTGATGGCATTCTATAAATAATTTTGCTGGTCAGACTTAAACTACATAACATAACGGACCAACGAATAATTACTTAATTAACATAATTAAGCTATTACAAATACACCTGTCTGTCACTGTCACATACATCAATAAAATGAATTGAATTTGATGTAAATATCGTACCTATTTTGCAATAATGATAGCTTTTATATATTAATAAATTAATTATTATGTATTATTGAATGTTACGTGATCCGCATCCGCTCTGCAAGGTCAATGACACTGACAGCTGCTACAGGGTAATTAACATTTGATACAATCGCAATTAATTTGATTACAATGACCAGAATATTGATTGATTCATTTGGAACTGGAATCTGAGCTTCATCAATAACTCATTTTTTCTTCCAGTGAGTAATTATCAGAGTTTGGTCAAAATATTTTTTTTTTGCTCATGGTCACCCAAAATTTCCAGAAAATGGGTGGTCCCTTAACTGCCTTTGTTATTCTTGCATGCACTCAGGTAAAAGGTGAAAACCTTTAGGTATTGTAAGAAAGAATTACAATAGAAGGATAATTTAATAAAAATTGTACACAACTATTCCTCAGATGTGCAATGGCGAAAATTCGACAACTGCTTCAAGTACTGGGGCAATCGGAAACTCGACTGTGCCACCACCTCCACCAGCCGGAAATCTATCGACAATCCAGTATAGTGAAATCGATCTAGAAACTTTGAAATCGTTCGGCGTGACACAAGAATTTGCCGAGCAGGTTATTTTTCAGACAAAAAAATCTATCTAGAATCTCGTAGTATTTGAGAAATTATCCGTAACGTTTGAAAAATGTTTTTTTTTTTACTCTGGACAGTTTAGGTTAAATCTGATCAAGGCAATTGAGGCAGAGAGGGACTTGGAAAATCGACCACTTCGACAAGGTGAGTTTGGTGGAGTGGGAGGTGGTTTCTTCCAAGGCGGAGGAGGTGGAGGGGGCGGAGGTGGTGGTGGAGGTGGCGGTGGTTTTCAGGGTGGTGGAGGTTCACAAGGAGGGGGTGCGGGTGGAGAAGACGAGGAGGAAGAAGAAGAGGATGACGGGCCTATGGTTCCCGCAACGCCAGGTCCTGGTCCCTTCGGCGTGCTTTCAGGTCTGTTCGGAATCTTTTCTGGTCTGGGAACTCTGAATCCCTCCAGAATTATCCAGAGCACAGTCAACTTTTTCCCACCTGGCCAACGAATGAATGCTCAGAGCATTGTTGACTCTCTGATTGGTTACACACCCCCAGATAACAGGACGGCCCGCCCTAGACCACGAACTCGACGTCCGTTAACAACAACGCTACTACCGCTCACCGACATGATGACAGCAAACAACGAAACTTCTGGCTCAATGAAAATCAATGCGACAATGTCAATGACCTCTGAGATGCCATCTTCAACAAATGGTACGAGTGGTGACGTGGTGGCAAAAGGTGGAGAAAATGAAAATGGAACAATGGGGGATAGCGGTGGTATGGACGCTAAAGCAACAATGCCGACGACCACCGAAGGTATCCAGTTCATAAATGTGCACGAAATCCTTAACCGGACCACGGTTCCACCGCCTCCCCAGAATGAAGATGACGAGGCGGATGAGAGAAACAAAATTAAACCTGTGTATAAACCTATAAACCTGATAATGAGCGTGACCTTGGCCAGTAATAGCAGCGCCAGTCCCTACAAGATTATGAAAACAACGACAACACTTCCACAGGTCGAGAATGTAACAGTGTCAACGGCTTCTTCAGCATAACTTGTAAAAATGTAAAATTTAGTAACTTGTCCAATAAAATGAAGCATGAAATGAAACAAAGATAATGAATAGTAGTTTATTTATTTATTATTTAAAAAATAGCACAGTCCAAAGAGGGTGGGTACAAACTCGAGGCAATTTTATGATTTGAGTTGTCCACTGTTTGCACTGATCAAAGTTTTGATGCAAAAAGTGGAAATCGATGGTTGTCATGCTGTCAAGCAAATTATGGAATTTAGATTTTCCTCCAGAATGCCCCTCCATCTTGTTCCATTAATAATTTAATTAAGGTTGGTTAAACTTAAACGTTAAACCTCTATGGTAGAAAATCGATAACCTATCAACACGAGTTAACTCAGTGTTCGACTAAAAACTTCCACTTTATCACATTTTTCACATTTTTATGTAAAAATGCATCGACTCATGGCAATTAATGATAATCCCTCGTCCAACAGGCGCGAGTTAGGTTCTTCTGCTAACAATGACAGCAACGTGCCACTTTACAACAGTTCCCGAAATAATGGCCTCCATAGAACGCCTTCCGTGTGCTACACCCTTCTTCAAGGTCACATTCAACTGATGGCGATGATGGTTCCGAATCTGCCGGAGGTCTCGTGCAAGGTCTCCGATTTCCAAAATGACGATCAGGATCAGGAAACCTGTGCGGAGTCACAGCATGCAGCAAGGTCTAACTCCCAGTATTGCGACCAAGATTGCCATCGAACGCGACCAGAGCATCAATCTTCTGAACATCCCCTCTCGAACCTGACACTGCCATCGCATCCAGTCCCTTTGCAAATGTCGTCGCCTCCGATTTCAATGGTGCCCCCATTCGGAAGTTCTTTTACTGGGTTTGGACCTGGAATGAGACCAAGTGTCGTGATTTCTTCGCCTAGTCCTCAGACTCAGACTTCGTCCTACTTTCCAATCATACCTCAACAACAACAACGCCAGACGTTTCCTGGAACCATGGACCAAGTTATCCAGCCACATCAAGCGATTCACTATGTACCTTCAACTAACAGCTTCCAGCAGATGCAACACCAGCAGCTTCCACCCATTCCTCCAGATCCACAACCTCAGCATTTCTTCCAGAAGCAGCAGCAACAACATCCTTTGGGCTATCAAATGGTCAACGTCATTCAGCAAAACACTCCATACAACATGGGAATCGGAAATGGAGATGGTCATCACGTGTCTCCATTCATGTACCAGCATCAGTTTTTTGACTCATCGACAAGCCAAACCCAACCACAGACCCAGCATCAGCCTCAGCCACAGCCACAACCATCTTTTTCGACTTTTTCCCATCTGCCTTTTCACCAGTCACAGTCACATCCTCTGGCTTATCCACTTTACCCCAAACCCTACACAGTGCAGAGTACGCCATGTTTTGGAACGTCAATTAACAAAGTGGGCCTAGGACTATACAACAATGGGAACGGCATCATCCTACCCCCAGAACCATCCATGCCGCCCGTTTACTCAGCTTCCATGCCACATCTGTGGCAGATGTCCAATACCCTGAACGGAAATTGCTCCAAGTCGAACCAAGAGGATGTCCTTGTTGCAGGTTCTTCCACTGCATCCGAAAATGAAGACGACGAGGATGAGGGAAACGAGACTGCTAAGGCCGAGCTCATCGTGGGACCGGTCAATGTAACAAAAGCTCCTTCCAGAAGTCAAACCCGTTCCAGAGAAAATATCCAAATGCAGGAAGAACAGAGATTTGTCATGCTCGGACCGGAAAGTATTCCATCAAAGATTCCCTCCAATCCTAGAGTGACGCACACTCCACCTTGCAAGTTCAAAGTTCAAGAGTTGAGCGTGGAGGACGGGGACGTGAACACCCCAGAAGAAAAAAGTTGCCAGAACAGTTCCTCCAAGTGTAAGCGTCAGCATGGTTGCTCGACAAAGAAATCGGGGCGTGGTAAGCCGAAAAAGTCGAACCGTACGAAGACGAAAGTGAAGCCAAAGCCACGAACGAGACAGTCAGTGTTGGCTGTTCACGATTGCTTTCGCTCGGACACCTCTTCGCCCATTTCGGAGTCTGACTTGGAAGAGGATCATAATAGCAATCGTAATCGTGAACCGACTGCTCGGAAGTCATTGCCTCTGCTGAACACAAACCCGAGCACGGGTCAGGTGCTAGTTCCCAGGCGAAAGCCGAGAATGGACACATTTCTGCATAAGCCGAAAGACTTTAACGGTGACAGCACTGCGTTGGTCTTTGAGAATTTGGGCGACCTTGCCATCGAGGAGATGCGTCTTTTCACCCCGGACTATCTGGTGCAACTGTTGTCCTCTGATGACTGGAGCAATTCTTATCTAGGCCTGCAAACAATGATCAGGATGGCACGACACAGACCTAAAATTTTGTTGTCCTATGTCAGCCAAATTTTGTGGTTCGCCTTTAAGCACCTGACCAGCGCAAAGTCGGCACTCTGCCGCGGCGCCATTGTCACTTTTAAGGAGCTCTTCCAGAGGGTGGGTATGGCGCTGGATAACGATCTGGAGAGGATAATGGAAAAGCTTGTGATGAAGTCTCTAGCACCGAACAAGTTCATCCGCGAGGAATGCGACAGGGCCTTGGAGGCGATGGTGAATCACTGTAGTCTCATCAAAGTCTTGGAGGCGATGGTCACCATTGGGAAAAGAATGCGGATGAGAACGGCGGCTTCCAGGCTGGCGAAGATGTCGGAGCAGTTTGTGCGCGTCGCGGGGGTCGACACCTGTCTCAAGATGGCCTTCGCGGAAAAGTTGTTGCCCATGCTGTTCGGGTTTATGACGGAAGCCAACAACGAGACCAGGTTAGATTAATTCATTTAAAAAATAGTTAAATTGTAGGTCATAGGTCATCACTGCTTAATTATACATTGCATTGATTTTCGTTCCTAGATCTTACGCAAAGGCAGCCGTGGAAATGTTAATGAACCATCTGCAGTTTGAAGCTTCGGTGACGAAATATGTGACCTTTGACCGGAACGCTACGGAGGTGTTTAAGAAACTGGACAAGATGAGAGGTCGTTGCAAAAGCAAAGCACCATCCGACAACACGAGAGCATATCCACCGGGGCATCATTTCCGGAAATGATTTTTTTACTGACTGAGTCGAAGAAAAATTATCATTACCAAACAATATTTTTTAATTTCATTCAGAAGAACACTAACGAATCGAATCGTTAATAAAGTACGGATAATATTTACCAACGAATTAATTTTTTAATCACTTTTCACCACATGCGTCAAATAAAATAAAGAAATGATTCAGTTAACTCATTCACGTGATGTTTGTGTCATATTCATGTAAACCTTCTTTGTAAATGTAAATAATCAGAATTCAGCAAACACCTAGGAGCCATCACCACCTTCACTTTAAGATGGACCATCTTAGATGGTTATCTTAATTGACTTTAATTGTCGACCTACAAAACAAACTGTCAGTCACTTTTTAAATACATCGCATGATCAAACAGACGCGTTCGTTGAAAATGTTTGTTCTATATGAAAATTGTTTTTTCTATCAAACTCAAACAACATGGGTAAACGATATTATGGAAAACATGAGCTGAGAACGTATAATTTTTTTGTCAAAAAACTTTGTGTAAACCCTTTGATTATGATGACAGATGAAAACAAGAACATTAAACTTATTTAAGAATTTCAGATACTTATCAGTTGATCACTTACGATGTCTCCAGAGAACTGAAAAATGCTTTGATTGAAGCAAGCCACCAGCAACCTAACTTTCTTATCGCTGACCAGCCAATCACTGCGAGAGGCACGGCCCACCATGGTCACGCCTCAGAAATATGTGATGTTGATCTGACCCGACCCGACCTCCGGATGAGGTCACCTAGCAGTATACTATGATAGTCATTACTCTCTTGTATTAAACAAATCGTATTAAATAATTCGAATGTGAAGAATTTTAGCCAAGAAGAGGAAACGTCTTGGATAAATCTTTTCAGCTGCTGAAAAATTGCTGAGCGAAATTAGCTCAAAGTTTATCAGTCGTTAGTTTACAGTTATGAAACAAAATCTTATCGAGTTATGTTATCGTGTCGTGTCATTTTTTTCTCAGTCTTTGACGTTTATCTTGAATCTTGTGTCAATTTTGTAAGAAACTAAATGAAGACGATAAGAAAATGTCTCGTTCCTCGTTCGTTTTACCACATCATCGTAATCATCATATAAATGTGATGAAATAACCGGACATATTTTGTAATGAAAATATTCGAAAGTGTCATGTAAGCGAAAGGTCACCTTATTCATGGAATCTTGTAGTATCTTTTCGTAGTTCTTCCTTGTACCGGAAATGGAATTCATGTGGCATATCGGCATCATGTGTGTGCATCTGTGCGTGACATTTTTATGGGCACATGTGTCTCTCCATTTGGATTCACGTTGCCCACAATCACAAATGATGCTGATGTTGATGCCCGATCGACTCACATGTTTTTCGCCACAAGGACAAAGTGCTCCAGTTTTTCGCACATGATCTTAGGTGTTTTTTTTGCTTATTTTGATATTTTGTTTGTTATTATTGCACAGTGCAATGGACACGTGAGACGGGACGGAGATTTTTATAGTAGTAACTTATGTAATAGCAACGCCATGCGTCATCATGTTACATCATATGATCAACTGGCTAATTGGACATATTGTTCTGTGAAAGTAGGTTAAAAACTGAGGTTGATTCTTGTTTTGTTTTAAACAATTAATTAAGATTTTAAAGCAGCTTTAATAAGACAGTGTGTGCTCGGTGAATTTATCTTGTCAACTTTGGTTCAGTTCAAAGGTGAGTGTGACGTTTCCTATAATTATCATTTTCATTTTATTTATCGATGAGATTAGGAAATCTAGCAGCGTTCGACAGTTTATTTTTGCCATTAAATTAAAGTTGAGTAAACTAAAGGTTACATAAAAAGGAAAAATGCACTTTTTCACTTGCGCATCAAATTGTTGAGTAATTTCGTTAAAAACCGGTCTATGCCATCATGGAATTTTTGTTAGAGTTAGCAGCATTACAAAATTAAAGTTATCAAAAGCTGTGACATAATTTTTTAAGTTTTCAGTAAACTTTCCTTTCATGATTTTCCTAAAATGGCGATTTGATTATTACATATTATATTAATGATAAAGAGGCATAATTAAATGGCGTCTGAACTTCTGGCTGAAGCCTCACTTTGATTAGAACATTTTCTTTCAAGATGAAGATCCGTTTCGTTTAATTATTCGACAGCGTTTCACTAAGTAAACATAAACTATAATTAATTCTTAGAAAAACATAGTCAGTCAGTTTAATGTCAGCCAAGTCAGCGTCAGATGTCAGATCCTGCTGAGAAATTAAATGAGAGACGCACGTAAGAGCATAACATGATTCCAGCAGCGAGTAAGCCACAAGCCACAATTCGTTGGTACACTGATTCATAATAAATAAATAATAATTAACCGATAACTTTGCTTTAACATGTTTCAGGCAAATGTTGCAACATGTTGGATGTCTGTGATTGCGATGTAAAACTTAAATAAACAACTGAGAAACGACTTTCGATATGCAAGCAAACTGAAAACAAGGTAATTCATTCCAGCAGATGCAATCTTAATTAGTTTACTAACGGAGATTGACGCAGAAAAAAAATGTTGATGTTAGTTTAACTAATAGTTAATCTTTTTTTTTCATTTTTATTGGACTTATAAACTTTACTACGATCTTTTACGGAAAACGTAATTTTCCACGCAGCAGTTTAATTAGTATGAGTAATTATAATCCTCTAAATCCATGTGTGCAAAATTGAAATTGTGTCCAGTCACCAAATGACCAAAACCAGTCGGTCCACTATTTCAATTAGATTTATTATCCCAAATATACGCCGTTTCTTGAACGAAATGAATCAGTGACTTACAAGGATTAATTTAATGAAATAAACGGAGAAGAAAAAAGGATAAAGTCCACGTCAGTTTGACACGGCGAGGGCTGAGGTGAGGTCACGCACGATTTGGAACGTGGTTCCAGTTTGTCTGCCAGTGTAAACAATCACACTTTTTTACCTCTGACATTTCTGACGCTCGCATTTTTGTGGCCTTTCCCCTCGTCCATTTTAACTTTACCCCGACGAGTTCATGGTTCAAGTCAACTCAATTTTTAATTCTATTAAATAAAAACGAGAATTAAAATGATGTCATTTTTCTTATGAAAAAGAAAATGTTACACTTTATATAGAATTTGTTGAATTTAATTAAGTGATGATCATATTGGCCATTCATTAGATTAGAGACTTTTTTTCCGTCGTTGGCTCATTTCTTTTTCAACTTTTAATGGATTATCTTAATTGATAAGAAAATAAAGCAGCCGAGCCCAAAATCACTTGCTCTTCAGCCCGTGCATGCAGGCAGCCTAACGCAACATATTTTCAAATACAATAAGCAAATTGTTGATGTTTGAAAAAAGTAGTGTACAAGTTGAAATATTTATCTATAAAAGTGTATTTTAACTGTAGTTAATTAATAATACGTATCTGCTCGCACCGACCGACCAACTGATCAGATCATAGTTCAGCAGTGATAAAATGCAACTTGGCTGGCTTCGTATTTGATAATTGAAATTAGACACATGTATTTAACAACTAACAATGAAAGAGTTACATGAATGAACTTAATGTTTGTATTCATTGACTAAATAGTTCATGTAATATTATATAAAATGTAAAATTAATTGGCTTTCGTTTTTAAATATTTCAGATCGGTCACGCAACGGGAAGGTGCATTGAGCTGAGACATCATGATTAGCAGATGTAAGGAACCCGATAGTTAACTATAATTATCCGATGGACCTTGCCTTCTGGTTTGTAACACAAATGCTAGACATGTTTAGCTCATTTAATTCAATTCAATTAAATATTAAACTGAGGCCGGATTTATTTAAATGATACGATTTATGATTTAAAAAAATACTTTTGTTTCTTTTTATAGGAACAATCAGCCAGAAAAAGTTGATAAGTGGGAAAATGTCTGTTGGAGAATGCTGTGAAGAATATAAATGACACATCGACATCATAATTATCATCATCCTGGAAAGGAAAACAAAAGAAGTCAGATCAAACTAAATCAGTATGAACTGTGGACCTTTTCTTCCTGCGTCGTTCCTTTTTCCTCAAATCATCATTATCCTAACCAAACCTTTTTCTTATTGTTCAGAGTCAGACCTTTTTTGTCTAAGCAAAAGTATCAGAAACAAATATTTAAAATTGTTACAATGTATTTAAGTATTGTTTTCTTTATAAAAAAGTACCTAAACGTATATATTTATGTAAGTTGTACATTTAAGTAGGTTTTGTATGAGATTTTGTTTTATACGTAAAAATTCCCCAGAAAAAATGAATGGTTTCACCTAAACTTTTTAAGATGTTTATTATTATGAAGAGGAGCGAGAAAGTGTGAAGACTTTGATGTTATGTTATGTATTTTACAATTTCGTTAAAAATATTGTTAAAAGACTGCTGATGCGATGTAAGCGACCCCGTGATATAATATTTATGATAGAAAAAGAATGAGAACAGCACAAGCAACACGATAAAAGTTAAATGATACGCAGAGACTTAACTGATAATTGTTAACCACACTACTACCAAATACTTATGATGACGACAACCTTGTTAAGCCGCGTGTGTGTACAGTGAAATGGAAGAAGGGTAATTTGTTTTCGAGTAATCAGCAAACTTTTAACTTGTGTCTTGCTCCTTCTCTTATCGCCCGTATAAAAGGATGGCGGTGAAGGAGTTGCTAGATCAGTCCATTTCTTCGTCTGCGTCGACAACACCGCTTCTGTCAAAGTTGTCCTCAGAGCCTAAACCAAGTAATTCCCAAACTGCTCAATTTACGTTGGTCGCGACAACTGCGTCAACCACAACTGAGAAACAAGAACCACCCCATCAGAAGAAGTCACAAGATTCCAATAATAATTCAATAGTCAGCGTCAAGCAAAATGTGAAAGAAGTTGAAGTTACATCAGAAACAAGTCAAAGTGCCGTTGTTAACCCAGTTTCTTCAAGAACGCCACCAGCGAGTCAACAGAAAGTCTGTAGTGGTGCAAGTGAATCAGTTGCAGCTTTAATCGTCAAAGAATTTGGGAAGTTTGAGCCCACCACTCCAGAAGAGGATATTGTACCTCCTCGAAAACCAATTTCGGGCCGTCGTGCACCGAATTTAACAGAAACCGAAGAAGAAAAAAGTCTTTTGACTGCTTTAGCTGACTACATGGAACTACACGCAATTGTAAGTTTATACTCAAAGTCAAAATTATTTTTTGTTCGGATAAATTTACATTGTGGTACACACGGCACTGAAAATTAATTTTCTAATTTACTTTTTGTAGCACCCCGTGGTAAAATCCTTCCTCGTCGGTTCCATTTCCGGAACATGCTCCACAGTCCTTTTTCAGCCACTTGACCTGCTCAAGACGAGACTGCAGCTACAGGCACCAAAAATCAGGTAACAATTGACCCCAAGCCAGCAATCATACATTTAACGATTGTTTATACAAAAATGACAAATTATTTTTAAGGCAACCTAGTTTGGTAAAATAATTATAATTAAGTAGACTGAAAAGTAGAATCTTTAAAGTGTATAGGCTTCAAAGTGAAAATGATCTTAAATTGTATAGTCAATCTCTACTAATCTCGAAACCTATTCTTTGTTGGCATTTCCGCCACTTTTTCTACATTTCATGTTGCTTGGTCAGAATTGTGAACTTCTTTGTCTGTGATGAACTGGTTGGTTCTTGGTTCAATGGTTGATGAAAATGATGATGATGATGACATGACACGATGAAAAAGGTACGTGATTCCCTTCAACACCCTTCTTAACTTCTCTTGTGACAGACATGGTGCCCTCAGCCCTCAGACCGCCCTCAGAGCAGGAAGTGTTGCAGCAGCAGCAGCCACCGCCGCCGCCAGTCCAAACAATTTCTTTACCGTCCTCAACCACGTGGTTCGAAATGAGAAAGTGTTCGGTTTATGGAAGGGGATGACCCCTGTAAGTTTTACCAACATAAACAAATGCATGAGAGGTCACATTTTTTACCCACAGGTCATCAAAGATTTATCAAAACTTTAATTGTCTGTTTTGTCTACAGTCGCTGACAAGATGCGTGCCCGGAGTTGGTCTCTACTTTGCCTCAATCCATGGTCTCAAAATCGCTTTTGATATTCACGGCGAGCCGACTGCAGTTCAATCAGTGCTGCTTGGGGTTACCGGGCGTTCCATCAGCGGGGTCATGATGATTCCTTTTACTGTCATTAAGACAAGATTCGAGGTGAGTTTCACAATATTGCTACCGTTTCATTTCTTGCTCATGTGATTTCTCAGTTTCAAAAGTCACATCAGATCAGACGCATGCGTAAAAATTAGGTACATATTTCAGAAGTTGAATCAATTCAAACAGGTTCATGATGCAATCAACTCAAGTTAATGAACAAGTCTTTTGAGAAATGAGCTTTGCAAAAAATCTCAAGAATATTGTCAGTCAAATTGATATTTATAAATTAATAATTAAACTTAGTGGTAGCTCAACCAAATTCGAAACCTTTTTTTGAGTATGTAAGAAAAATTAATGTCAGATGTACTTTTATCTTTTTGAGAAAATATTTGCAAAAGAGATTGAAAACTTCTTAAAGACAGCTTTAGCTTACATAATGCTTTGAGTTTGATTAAATAAAAAGGTAGCGAATGCACTGATGGATCAAATAACTAGGCAATTTATCAAGTTTTTAATGGGAGAGACAAGTCAAACATGATTTAGCTTTCCCAATCAATGCCACTATTGAGTCGTTGACGAAGAAGACGAATAAATAAATAGGTTCGGTTGTAGGTTGTAAGCTCTGTAGAGAACATTTTGATTTGATTCTGTGATAGGAAAAAGGTCAGTGAGGTCAAAATGCACACGATAACGATAATAAGCGATAGTTGTTTGACTCTTGGTCATAACACCATCACCTTAATAATCATTCTCTCGTAACCTTTTGACCTCTTGGAAGTGTTGTGAATTGATAGGACCCACTCGAATTCTCTTTTCTGCGTGGTGTTGGTGCTTTTTGCCCCAAGTTAACGAATTTTTATCGTATAAATAATATCGTGTCATACTACGTTAGGTAAGGAATTAAATTAATTTTTGGTGGAAAATGAAAATCAGTTAGCAATGGAATTTTAATTTGCTTGTGGGGTACATATGTGACGCAAAAGCAGGAATATTTTTAGACATCAGAGATAGAAGTGATCCACTTTTGAAAACATTCTAATTTTAGCACAGCTCTCAGTAAAAGTAAACATGTTTAGAGAATGACATCATATTTTAATTATAATACTAATGGTTGTTTTAATTAATTGGTTATTTTTAGAGCACAGTGTACCACTATGGCAGTATTCGCGAAGCTCTGTACTGTATCTACCGCAAGGAAGGTTTCCGGGGTCTCACGTGTGGTCTCTTGCCGACGCTGCTGAGAGATGCCCCCTTCTCTGGCCTTTATCTCCTTATGTACACCTCGACAAAACGCGCAGTTCCGCAAGACTGGATCGAGTCGACGACCTTTGGCCCCTATGTTCGTTTCTCGTGTGGAATCGTAGCCGGAATTGGAGCTAGTCTTATTACGCAACCCGCTGATGTGCTCAAAACGAAAATGCAGCTCTACCCCGACAAGTTCCATTCCATTCCACAGGTTGCGGCCTACGTCTACAAGGTACTTGCTGACGCAAAGTCATAATTATTCGGAAATCCTTATTTGGTTCCATAGTGTCTACCGCCACTTCATCAGATGTGACATCATCGGCGTTAATTAATCAATAAGTTAATTAATTTTGTATCATTTGCAGAAATATGGTGCTCAAGGCTATTTCAAAGGACTTCTTCCAAGAATGATTCGGCGAACGATGATCGCTGCAATGTCTTGGACCGTGTATGAGCAAATGATGAAAAGCATGGGACTGAAATAATTAAGTCAAGGTAGGATTCAATGGAATTTACTGACATTGAATTTTCTCATCCCCTGAAGATAATTTATTTATCGACTAGGGAAATGATACAATCACTTCTTTGCTTAAGACTGCGGTCATGTTTAATTAATTGATAATTTATTGTTTTTGGTTATACAGACAGACATTGAGAATTTGTTCCTTCCTTCCTGCCTAGCCTGCCTCATTTTGTCAACTTCGTTCGTATTCGTGATAGTGATTGGTGCTGTAGCGCAACATTCATTCACAGTGATAATTCTGTGGCCTTTTCGTCGATTAATTATTTAAATATTAATATTTATCTTTCACTATTTACTCAGACAGATCAAATATTTAATGTCAATTATTAAAGAGAATTTTTTATTGTGAATGTAAATAATACAAAGATTTCACTTGTAAAAAGGAGCTTTTTTATACTGACACACACACTGTACCTTATTTATAATTTGTAATTATATATGACAGTTTTTCTATTTTATTTAATTACTCATTAAAAAGCTTTTTATTTTTTATCTTATTGTGCTTCTAAGAGTAGTAAAAAGATTTTTGTACTAATTAAATTAACTTATTTATCTGTGTCCATTTAAACACGTCTTTGTATTTATCTTTGTAAAGTCGATCAAATAATATACATCCTTCGCAGTAAGAAAAATCAAAACCAAAGAGAATATGAATAATTAATTATTTCATTTAAAAACATTTAACTTTCTAATTGACAAACAACATAAATACATATCAAAATGACTACAAGAACATGATCACGGGAATCAAGTAAAAAATGGGAAAATAAAAATGAGACAACAAAGTTATTCCAAAAAACAAAAAAGTAATTTTGATTAAATTAATTGCTCGTTAATTCTGTTGGTTGACATCAATCAGTCAGTGCAGTGAATTTGCAATTTCTAATTTGACCTGGTCAAACAAAACTGAAACATGCTGCATTTTTCTGTCTGCAGCAGCGTGTGTGTGTGCCGTGTGCTGTGCATTAACAGAATGTACCGTGAACGCAGTCTGCTGACGGGCGCATTTAGCTCTTTTATCCCCTTTACCCATTAATTTCATTGTTATCATTGCATTATTGTTTAATTATCGATTAAAAATGTTGCTGACGGGACGGGGCAAGCTGAGAAAAATGGTCAAAAAAAGTATATGCTCCAGGTGAGGCTCGAACTCACAACCCCGGCATCTCTCAAGCACAAATACTGATTATAAGTACCGTGCGCTAACCAATTGCGCCACTGGAGCACAGTCAACCACACCAACCGATTTTTCTTGCATAGACTCCACTCGCCTTTTCTCTCGTCCTTTTCCCATCTAGAAGTATTGCTGTAACCTATCCCATTACATTTTCAAGCCCTACCTCTACGCTGGATCAGAAAAGCACCTAATTAACGAAACCAAAGATTGAATTGAACGGAAAGCAATAATGTTCCCAAATCAGCTGATGTCCCTCCTTTCTTCTATGCTAATGATAATTACAAATGAAACTAATTAACTATTTAACAGCGAAGTGGAGCAGGACCACCCAATGAGAAAACGAATGGAAGAGAAGCGAAAAGTTGAGACTCGAAAGAAAAGTGGAACTGACGAGAAAATCCGCTGGTAAATGGGTAAAAACAGATTTTCCCTAAGTTCAAGTCAACTAAGGCAAATGTTTACTTTTCTCCTCACCCAATGAACAACTCACGAAGCTCGAAATTCAAAAGTGTACACATCAGATGGACATTTAGTTAATACTGTTCAGAGATAAGCGCTGAGCTCACTCAAGCTGACAGGATGACACATTTTATACGATTAGAATCCTAATTTAATTATTTTAACTTTTCTATCCCAATTAAGTCTTTGTTTGTGTCATCTCCACGTCCGCCTCTGCTTTGGTGGAGAACACAAGTGTTTCGTTGTTGATCAAAAAGCACTTAATTTCTTGATAGTTAATTGTAGAAAATGGAAATGTTATGAAGTGTCAAATTAAATTAATTAGGTGTTCGTAAATATGGTGTAACTGTAAGAGTCAGTTAAAGTCAGTTTCTGGGATTAAGTCAGTTGATACTCATTTGTCAAAAAAAGGTAAAATTTAATTATAATTGTCACATTTTTATGACACTTTAATGCTTAATTAATAGGGTATTGTTAAAGTGATATTATTTTTGTAAACCTGTGTGTTCTGCAGTTACTGGTGAATGCTGATCAAGCAAATAGAATGGGGGACGAGTGGTTCAGCTTCCTGTTGTGTCAATGTCAATGTTAGCCCGTGCCCGGGTCTGGACTTTTCTTCTTGAATCAATTCTGCTCGGAGAAATCAGAAAAGGTGCCTTTCCGCACAAGCAGAATGAGTTGGTTCCAGTCCGCCAATTTGGCCACTTTCGCCAAGTCTGCGCTGAAGGAAGCGCAAAAGACAATTGATAAGGCGTTAGATATCAATGAGCAGCAGGATGCAGCAGCCGGTGGATCAGGTCGTGGTCAGGGTGGAGTCAGCGCTGTCACAGGTTAATAAAAAGGAAGAAAAATAATTTAATAATGTAATAATCAACTTGCATCTAAAATTCTACTTAATTTAATTTTTTAGACATGGCCTCTGAATTTTTCGCCTCGTGGGGTGTCGGCGCAGGAGGAACCGATTCCGGCAGGAGCAGTCCAACCACTGACAAGAAATCGTTTAGCTCAATGGGAACCGCCGCTAGTGGCAGTGCTTCAAGTAGTGTTAGCAATAGTCCAAGTAAAAACCGTGCCATTTCTACCCCTCCAAAGAGAACGCCTGCACCAACGCTTGCCGATAGTGTCGACGTAGATTCTTCTTCTTATTGTAACAGTAGGAATCCTAGTTTAACAAGTGATGTTCCTGTGACTCTGTTGGCGTCCTCCTCAACGATTGAAGAAGACGAAGACAGAACTAGCAATCAAAATCACCTCCACCACGACGAAAATGAAAAAAGTGTTTTTAGTTCCCATTTTACCAAACAGCACACTCGCTCCTTAAGTGATACCGTTTTCCATGCACCGGACGACGATGCGAGTGGAAGTGACCTAGTTCAAGTTCTAGACGACTCGGGAGATCATCCTGTGGAAAATAGTATCAATTTATTCGATTCATTATCACACTCCTCTCCTAGAGTAACAGAGACCTGGACCTTGGACCAGTCGACTGTAACATCGACGAGTAGTAGAGAACATTGTGATCCCGTGAATTCCACTTCTGCCGCTCCAACAACGACCACAACAACGTCCCAACCGGAAGCGAAATCAAACTTAGAATTATTACAGGAAATTGATCTGGACTCCAGACCGGATGAAGATGCAGAGGACACCGACGTACAGGAAACCAATAATGTGATACATTCATCCTCCTCAGATACCTTGACTATTGTCGAGTCGTCGGGACTTTCTGATGGGTGGGACTGGACATCGCCAACCGAGTCATGCCTGGCCAGTTCCAGCGGCCAAGACAGACTTGAAGATGAAAATACGAACACGCCAGTTCCGATTTCAGCTGGAAGTACTAAAGAAGATGAAGCTCAAGACGAACCTCCAGCCAGATCCAGTCAAGGGGAGGGGACAGAGAGTCAAATGCAGCCTTCATCTGCAAATCCATCGGAATTGGAAACGACTTCCACTTCCGCTGTCGACGAAGAGCAACTGTCGGTGCCAGTTCCTTCCTTCCTGTCACATTTACCGTCCCCAACAACCTCTTTGAAGCTAGCCCCATCGTCTTCTTCTAGTCGACCGACAAGTCCGGGACTGCATGCCGACATTGGAGAGTGCACCCCTCCGAGCTCCGCAAGGGTGTCCCCAAACTTTGAGATGGTGTCGAGCTGCGTGGTCACGAGTAGTGGCACACAACCCGAAAGCAGTAGAAGCAGTAGCATAGTCGTAGTCTCCGGAAGAGACTCTACACCAAATTCCAGGGGAACCTCTGGCGCCGGCAGCTCAGGGTCCTCAGAGGGAGGTCATGACCTGGTGGACGGAGAAATTCTCCACTCGCCTTCTGCAAAAGTTGTGCCGTCATCTGAAGACTACCCAAGAGTTTCCAAGCACAAGAAAGCAGCATCCAACAGCTCCTCCTCTGATATTGAGGTGATACCTTCAGACTACTCCTCCAGTTCCTCAACAGCGCCTCATCCTCACCTTCCACCAACTTCCAAATCGGAAAAGACAATTTCCTTGATGCTGATTGACATGGCTTCCCAGACTGAGTCACAGAAAAACCAGAGAAGTTGTGAAGTCCAAACTGACCTCGTGGAAGAACCGAAGCCCGCCGCCTTGAATCAGAAAGACCTTTCCGATCTGGTTTCCGCTGAAGTTGCCGACATTTTGGCGGAGAAAGAGCAAGAAGCGCAGCAACTTCGCGAGGAAGGCGAAAAACTGTCTGTGAAGCAGTTTGAACTGAGTCAAGTAATAAAAAAGCTGAGGACGAAAGAAAAAGAGACTGAGGGAGTGATCAAAGGACTTCGCACGGAAATGGCGACGAAGAACTTGGAGCTGGAGAAGCTCATGAAAACGTTCATCAGCAAGGAAGGCATTGAACAGAGTCAAAACGATACCATTTCGAAGTTGAATCAGGAGCGACGCAAGTTGGAGCTGAGGGTGGAGCAGTTGACGTCAGATTTGGAGGATGCCAATGATAACGTTGAGTCAATGAAGGCGACGGTGGAAAACGCTTCAATGTAAGATTCCATTCGAGCAACCCAAATACCATTGAAATTTAATATTTAAAAGTTAATGATTGTTT
>VYYJ01001121.1:0-36166 GCA_021029165.1 Cyphoderus albinus | reverse complement strand
TGTGGATGACACATGTGTGTAAAACGTAATATGAGACTGTTACTCTTTCTTACTGCTGTAACATGAGATGGAACACATTTTGCTCCAATAATTTTATTGTGTACATACACACATACGTATATGTTTATTGGAAGACGGTGGTGCCAGACTGGAGACGCTTTCATTTTATTTTTATTTCATTTCATTGTGTGACAAAACAATTGTAAAGAGCCTCTAAATTTCCGAGTGTGCAAGATTTCATTAAACATGCATGCAGAAATAAAGAAGACGCGTATGTGTAAATTAAATAAAACCCTCGGTCTCCCGTTTTACTAACACACAATTTTCCTCTCTTATTGCGTGTCTACTTTGGAAATGAAAAAGGGAGAAAATGAAAGAAAAAACACCGGTTTCACATTACTATCACATCACCTCACACTCGTTTTATCATATCATAATATCATCGTGCTAGTTAGGAGGAGATAATGTGTACACAATGTGTGCACACAACACAACATAATAACAAATAAGGACTAGTCAAAATATCGGCTCAGTTTTATCGTGATGAAGTTGCATGTTTTGTTATAATACAATGCTAAGGTTATGTGATAGTATTAGTGAGACGAGAGTGTTGTGTTTGACATGACATGACTAACATGTCGTGTCGTGTCGTGTCACGGTCACCACCACCGCGAGCGAAAAACACAACAAGCACGTCTCTTCTCACTGCAACTGTAATCTAACTGTAAACCACTAAACTTCATTCAATTCATTCATTAATGCTCCGCTACCTCCATCCAACTAACCTCCGACAAATTTTCCCGTTTCCCTTCCTCCAAATTTCTCCATAAGATTCTCCATTATTTTGTTAATTTTCTTCGAAAAAGTCCTCTAGTTTCTTTCTTTTCTAAATTATACTCTTCCTTCCTTTTTTTCCAGGGAATTATTTTTGTGTGTGCATTCATTTCACTGACTGAACTTTGTGTGTGCAAGCGATGTTACAGTTACAGCTACAGCTTCTGTACTGATGATAGGCTTGCTTTATATTATATTATTGAGAAAATTACAGTTTACTTTTTTGTCTTTTGTCTCATTTTCTCTGCCACCGCCACCACCAACTTAAATAAGAACAAAAAAGGAAAGGGGGAGAAAATTGGTAGTTGGTTCTTTAGCTCATTTTCTCTCTCTCCTGAAACTTTCCCTTTTTTCCTTGCTCTTATTCAAGGTTTGGGTTAACTAAAATAAAATAAATGTACATAGGTTTACGTTTCTTTTTGTCTCGCCTTGTCTTCTTCGTGCGAATGCCAGGGTCACGCTTTCCCTTCCTTTTCAGAGAAAAATGGAAATGTTGTGGAAAAGAGAGAAAATTGTGCGTCTGTAACAACTGTATCTAGACGTATCCCTTTCATTACTTGAGCAAGTTAACTGGTTCCATTTAGTTTCGTGCCTTGTCGTGATATGATGGCTAAAGTGAAGGAAGGAGAATTTCTGTGGCATGGCGTGGGTGATGACGGTGAGGTGAAGGAAGCTGATGAATTTTCCGTGGCTTTTCTCTTCAAAAGCATTTTGTACCTGAGTGAAAGGATATCGTATCGAATAGCGGTTTGTAGGGTGAATTGAGGTTAAACTCTGGTAATAGTATCTGGATGGAGGCAGCTCGTTCAGCTAAGGTTAAGCTAAGCTCCCCCAAGAAGTTCAGTCTGTGGGCACATGTTGTATATCGTATCGTATCGTGTGTACTTGAATGAGTGACTGAAGAGATTGAGACACGAAGAGGAGATTTTCTCGTGGTAAATGCCTTTTGTCACGTCCGCGCAATTATTTTAGGATGTGAGTGAAGAGTGAAAGTTGGGTAAACATAAAAATGTGTTTAGTTTGTGTGTGTCCCATTGAAAAGATTTAAAGGGAGGAAGAGCCTTCTAAAACATGAGTTGTGACCACCATTGAAAATGTGGTAAAAATGTCGAACATGGAGCAAAATAAAATGGGAAAATAGAAAATGACCACACATACAATATAGTGGATTGGAAATGATTATGATTGCTTTTCACCCTCCTTGTAACAGCCGTCGTAGCCTGAGTCAAGTGGAACTGGCAGGCAGCTGGTCGGACTCAATTTCTCGGATTTGTTTTTGGGGAATGAATGAGGTGAGAATTGTACAAAAGATAGTTTGGAGCAGGGCAGAGGCAACCTTTTTCTTAATAACAATAATTTACCCTGGGTAATCATCTACGTGTGTGTACAATGTGCACACACACAATTGTTAACAGCCATGTCGTGCAAAATGAACACATTTGGGGAAAAATTAGAAAATGTCAAAATCAAGATCTCAGTGTTAAAAACATTGTTATTTGTTAACTAAGGAATTAAGTTGTCAGACATTGTTCTTTAGCATTCCAATTTCAAGAGCCGGTCTTTTGTTTTCTCCTGGAATATATTTTTAGCAAAAGCGAAATGTTTTTAGCTCCAAGATATCCCCGCCCGTCACATCTTCCTCTGGGATGATCTGAATCTCGGCAACTTCTCACAGGAGCTGAAATCAGTCGATTTATTGATAAATGTCTTTTCCCGTAAGTCCAGCCAGGGTCTCGAGATTGGGTTTTCTTGGAACAGTCTTTCTTGGAACTCGGATTTTGCAGGACGTTGCATTGCATCTGACTGTGGCTCTATGTCACCTGTTTCAAAACCGTTGCAGCGGTAGTTGTAACCACTTCATTTTCACTGGCTCCTGGTCTTAGCGTCAGAAATGACAGTTGGGACGAGTCTCCGCTTTTGGAGTTTCTCATTTTTTGAAAATCGATCGAATTCGACCTGATGCTAATGCTGCCAACGAAAAAAAAAATGTTCCAAAAACTTGGAAGCATTTTTCTTTTTAAAATATGTCTTGATGATATTCCATTAATTAAGGCTGATGACATTCATTAAGTTACGCTCGCTATACTTTACGTTCCAGTTACAAACTCGAACAGTGGCGGTTTGGAAGTACTTAGTGTTGCATCTTTCCAGAAAACTTTGCTGCGCTTTTCTTCCATTTTCGGTTTCCAAAAAATGAAAAATTCTCTCCTCAGAGGGATTTTGGTCTGAGAGTAGTGGGAGCGAACGTTAAAATGAAATGATTAGAAAAGGCTTAAGTTAAGGCCCTCAGACAGATGGTAAGAATTTTTAATTGAAAATAAGGAAGGTGGTGGAAGTGGAAAAGAGTGGAGAGTGCATTAATTAGAAAATGGAGAGGAAGACGATGACGAGGGTGGCACATAACGGTGAACTAAATTGACACCGGTTTTTTATTATATTCCAAAAATTCCACCAAGAAGTGGTAAGGTAAAACTTGCATTAATTCCGGGGGATTAAAAATTTCTCTTCCTCTTTCGTTATTAGCTGTATTCTCGTATTATTGACGGAATTATGGCTTCCAATGGAACTAGAGTTTAGAGGAGCGTGTGCCTGTGTCAGTGTGTGCATGACATGTTTAAGAGAAAAGGGGATTTGAAAGCACTCCAGAGTGAAAATTAACTCTGGCTGCAGGATGTTTGAGAAAAGCTTCGTTTCGTGCTTGCACACCGGGAAATTTCCCGAAATTGAAAATATCCCTGTTTTAACCTGAATAACCGTTTTTAGGCTCAACCGTTAATAAGAATGCTGAAAATTGGTAATAATTAATTATTATTGAAAACGGAACAAAAGTGCCTGTATTACAATACACATGGGGAGAATATATGCTTCATAATGGTCCGGAGGTGATATGCAAATGAGCAATGAAGAAAACAAAAGGAAAATTCTATTCGATTATCCGATTCATCAAATCAAGAGCGTTCGTTTGTTTTTGACACATCTCTAAAATTATTTTAGATTCCAAAGATATCTGCAAATATCGTATTTACATGTGTATTAATACATTATAATTTGTAGAACTGAACAATAGATTTATAAGGATCAAATATGCAAATAAGGTAAAATGTGCCTAATTTTTATGTTATAATTATTTACATGAAGTACAGATTCAGAATTCAGATTCGCTTCCATTTAAAACATGACTGACGTCACGTCATGTGATGCAATCCTTTATTAAATTTGTTTATTTGTTTATGAAGAGATAATTATTTTAATTTGTAATAAAATCATTTTCGAGTCCATTTTTGGCAATTATAATTTTCATTTCATACTATTTTGGTAAATAAATGTGTTCATTAACTAACTCCTATTAACCTGGTTAGTAAAAAAATCTCTCTGCTCATCTCATCTCATCAGTAGCATCCCAAGCATCAAATCAAATCAAACTCTTACAAAAAACAATTAATTTCTATAAATCATGTAATGTAGGGAGGGAGGTAAAAATAATCAAAATGGTGCACACTTACTTGTTGCGAATTAATGAAAATATTCAAATATGGGCATGTGCTCGTTAAAAATATGAGCACATTCACTCTTTCGCACACAATAAGATAACATAAGAAAGATTACTCAACCCCAAAAAAGTAACAAGCACATAACCGCAAAGTAAGTTAATAAGCTCGTGAACGAAACAAATCTGTAAGTAAAACGCTTTGACTCGAAAGACTTCTCAAATTCAAAAGTGTGTGTGTGTAACAAGTAACCTTTTATTTCGCCAAAAAGTCATCAACTTGTAACTGTTATTCGTCATAATCATCGTGACTTCTGAGCCTGAGCGAGTGAGTGATGCGATGTGATGTGATAGTAGTAAACTTTGTCTGCACTCTACCTTTTTCTAAAGGATGATGAGATTCGATGAACTGAACTGAATTGTATTTCTGTGACTTCTGAGCCTGAGCGAGTGAGTGATGCGATGTGATGTGATAGTAGTAAACTTTGTCTGCACTCTACCTTTTTCTAAAGGATGATGAGATTCGATGAACTGAACTGAATTGTATTTTTGGTACAAACTCCCCTGGGCATTATTTTTTTTGTTGTATTAAAAAAAGTGCGACATGAAAAATATGAGCTGATGCTGAGCACTATGACTATTAACATACATGACTCATGCAATCGCAATCATCATTTGTTCAAAATAAAATCTTTCTTGTAGTCAAGTCGAGTCTCTAAAGGAAGAGAGGTCAAAATTCGCAAAAATTAAAATATGTACATACAAAGAAAAAAATGGATGCGATAGGATGCAAGTACCTATTTGTAAGTAGATACGTATTGTTGTATGCATTCGTATGAATAATGCATTTCATATTTAATAAGAATAAGAAAACGTTTACCTTGCAATTACAATAACAACAAAGTACAAGAGAGTGCAATGCGATGCAATAAACTTTTTTGATAGACGATGAAGATGATAGAAAAGCAGTGATAAATATCTAAATCTCTTTAAGATGGCAATGTTGTGCTTATTTACAAGTGGCAAAGTGATTGTTCACCCCAGTCAGCCCCAACAAGACTCAGAGCCGTTTTCAGTCCATGACTGAGCCAGTTCACTCACTCGCCATCTTTTAAAGTGGTGCAGTACGATACGATACTACCACAGCGCTGACACTTTTCGCTTTGTTTGACCGAATTGAGCGCAATTGTAGATTGTATGTGTTTATTGGCATGTTGTACACAAATTTTGATTTGTATTGTCATTACATTACTACCTTTTAGATTAAGCTTTTCATTCTTGCTGTATAATAATGTAATGTAAAGTACTTTTTAATATGAGGTGATGTGATTTGTCCTAACTAATTTATCAATAAGGAATAGTTTTATACATATAGCACATCATTGCCCTCCTGTCCATAATTTTTTTAAGAAAACGAGTTTTTATAATATGTATGTATATAATAGAAAATAATGCTAATGCATCATCATCACATCATATTATCATATCATATCATGATGCATCCATTTTTTTATTTTCTCACATTCGCACTCTTTTCCAAATTGCGTCTTTTTCTTTCCTTTTTCTCTCCCTCTCTTAACTCTTGACTGACTTGGTTGTTCTAAGCAAAAAAAATTGAAATAAAGCGATGCGATGACGAAAGAGCTTGGTTGTTGGTCTTGGTGTAAATGTGAAAATGTTGCGTCTTATACAGGCACAGTTGCAGTTGAGTGGTATTAGGTAGGTATAAAGAAGCGGAGTCGAGTTAAAGTTGAGTGAGTCCAGCAGAATAATATTTGTTACTACTTAGTTTTTGCAGCTACACTTAAGTTGACTTAACCACAGCTAAAGGCGGTACAAATTCTACTATAATCCAATTCCATTGTACACTGCGCTACATCCATCCATCCATCCACGGTGAATGTGCACACACATGGCATGACCACACACAGTACTTGAGTTTAGCAGAGTAAAGAACTTTTGTAACACTCTTTTCTTTTATAATGATATCGCATCGGCATCGGCACGAGAGTTACAGCCAGGGCAGAGCCAGCGAGCGACTTTTTCATGAAAAAGTTTTTACCCTCGAAAAAATCACTTTATAAAAGTTTGCTATGGAGCATGGAGCATTCATTGTCTTATAAACATATAATATTGTAAGGATAGGAAGGTGTTATTGGACTCTTATTGGTCTTGGTGCTAAGAACGACGCATTACAACGGTGGTGTTGGTGGTGCAAAGCAAAGTACTTCCATTTCCATCCGCATCCGTCCGAACAGAAGAAAGACACGTATTCTTATGACATGACATAACAGATCGTAATACTTAATAATACCGAATTCGCAGAGTTACGTATAAATACATTACTTACATTACATTTAGAGAAAAAGGGTTATTTTTCAGATGCTTTACAAAACTCTTTGTTTGTGTCAGTCAGCCTTTTCAGGCGCAAACCTTTTTTTCTTTCTTTGTGCTCATTGCTCATGCTTTTAGGTTTCTTTGGGTAAACCAACACATTAATAAATGAGTAGGTGCCAAAAATTTTCCATTGGTCACTTAAAGGTCACCGGGACGAAACCAATACACCAAATGAAAATAAAATGCCAAGCCAAAATGCCATGTCACATGTGTTTATGTAAGTAATAAAAGGTTTATGACGTGACACCAATTACGTATATATGGAGTAAATACTTAAATACTATATTATTTTATATCATATTGTGAGCCAATTTGTTCTAATTGTTCGTTTAAACAATAATAAAATTTCTGCGATGCGAAGTGGACAAATATGGACACACACGAATTAGACTATCACTCACTCTCTAAATTGGTAACTATCATGAATCATGATTATCACGGACTCTCATCAAATTCTGTTATATATATACATAGTACATAAACTGTATACCGCAATTAATTTTATTTATAATAGGCGAGTTTATTTATAATAGGACCAATTAAATACCTGTTCCTTTCAATTACTTTTTCAAATCATAAAAAAGATTGGTGCGTTTTTCACACATAAATAATAATAATTGTATTATCAGTGTGTGTGAATGTTAAGCAGCTTTTTGGGTGATAAGCTTTTTGAAGCATGCACGCTAATCAACTTAGTAAACTAAAAGTAATTTTGAAGCTGGTTAACTTTAGTATGAGTTTGGTTTAGTCTGGTGAGTGGCAATTGGTAATGTTTAGTGGTAGCAGTGGCACACGTTTTCGCATAGCCAATGTAATAGTATATCATTTCATAAAGAGACGATAAAATGACGATGATGAGGCAGGCGAGGCGATGTCGATGCTCACTTTTTCAAGTTGAAGTTGTTGTAAGTGCATTTACCTATTTTTTTGCTCGGTTCGGTAGATTGGTAGATAAAATCTTTTTTTGTTAGGTGATTATAGCAAAGAAACAAAATCGTGCTTGCTTACAATTACATACTACATAATACAATACTTACATACAAGAAGAGCGACAAAAGTGGCCAGAAAAAATTAGACGCTTCTTTCTACATAAAAGCTTTGCATGCAATACAATGGTCACTTTACTTATCATTCGCCAGTATTTAAAGTGTTATCTGAAAAGACTAATAGGCAACTTATAAAAACGCTCTGCTCCTCTTGCTATGAACAAATAATGAGCGCACATTAATAAAATAAAAGAAAAAGACGCGTATTTCTCTTTTCACCATATTTTTTATATGGGCAAAAAATTGTGTTTCGGGTATCTGGTAAAATAAATAAGAATTTAGATTCTATTCTATTATGAATATGATACATGCGACTTTTTTAGTGGAGCTCCACTCTCCACTCCGATGATGATCATGATGATGACGATGATGTCAGATGCACACTGTAAGTTTGTAAGGAAAAAGCTCTCGTTTACCGTATGTTACCAGTTACTTTTACACTGCTGTTGTTTTCTTACTTACTACTACAAAGTTGAGTTATGGTAGTTACCAGCTCCCGTGTGTTTTAGTTTACAATTGTAGATGTGACTTTTGTAAGTTTTGGCTAAATCCCATCCTGTGTGTGCATATTAAAACTGTGATATGATCTTGTCGCTGCTGCTGTTCTAACTTCAACTTTGTTTCATGTCGACTCGGGCTTTATTCAACTTTTATACCTTCACATTGCATATAACTAGAAAATGCCGAATATCATATCGTTATTCCTTATTGCCCCTTTTTCTCTTAAATACTAATATCGTTTTGTTTGCTTCTTGTCTGAGTCTCAATGTGTCCGTGTCCAAGAGAAGTAAGTGGCCGAACGAAGCAAAATGTGCAGACGAAGACAGATGTACATGTGAAGTGAAGTAATGAAAACATTATGTGGCTAGTAAAGGCGGATAAGGAGAATAATAATATAATAAGTCGAGTAAATGTATTATAATGATGATGTGTGTCTCTGTACAATAAAATATGTGTGTACCACATGCCCACGTTAATAAATAACCATGTTTTTTATATGCAGAGAAAAAGGTGCACACAAAATTCATACAATCACATTTACACAGTCCATAAATACAATCCATCCATACATTAATTTTTTTCCGCAAAAAAATGTTGCGAAAAAATATCAAAGACAAAGTGTTGTGTATTTACAAGTAGAAATGTGTCTTTTCTTTATGTACATATCAAGCAGAATTGTAACTAATCTAACATAACTAATATAACGTATGTGTTTACTGTTTGTGGATGTGAGTGTCTGCTTTTCCTTAAAAAATTGTATGGATGGAGTTATTGGAGTTTGAGTTATTTGATTACAAGAGTGTCTTGAATATGGAGATGTATTGCTATTTACTCGCTACTTAATAACAAGTAAGTAACTTATAATAAAGTTGCATTCATTATAACTTACCTTAGCTAGAGAGATGTGCATGTAAATAAATTGGATAAATGTGGCAATGACCAAAAAGCTTGAAAATTCAACCAACTCGCTAATAATGGTAATGATGAGAAAAAAATTGAAAAAAGGAGCAATAACTAAAAAAACATTTTTAGCGAAATTGTAGCAGCAGAGCGGTCTTTGGTTCGTCTCGTTCTCAGATTCTGATAAGCGTTTGTTGTTTTCTTGCGATTTTTGCTGCTTTTCAATGCTTCAAAATTCTTCCTACGAGCCACTGTGTACACAATTGAATACAAAAGCGACTCGACGGTCTTGTCGTACCAAAGTAAATACAAAGCGAATTTAATTTAATGCTCCATACACAACTTTGATAACATTTACAAGATCATGGAGAAGCGACAAGTTAAGTAAGTAAACGTAAACAGTAATGATTTAATGAATTTACTACACTTTTCAATGGGAAAGGTTGAGTTGCTTTAATTTGGATTATCTTTTATTTTATTTTTATTTTTATAGTCAACTTTTTGCCTCCTCGTGGTGTAGTAGTGTAATAATTTAATTAATCAGCAGCGTGACCAGTAAATAAAGTTGAGCGTGCTTGGTTCATGGTTCATGTACAGTGTTGCGCAGGCAGGTGCACAATTAAAAAAAGTGAGTCTGGTTCTGGTTTTCAGTTAACTCGTTTCATTTCATCGTGTAAAAAAATTACTGGAATTGGATTGGAATGAGGAGGCGGAGCTTCACGAGTTTCTTCGTCTTCTTGTAAATAATGTGGCCAGTTTATAGTTATAATGATGAATTTTGCAATGAAACATTTAAATATATACCTTTGTTTAACGGCTTAATTATCTTTGTAATTAAATGATCAGGAAAAAGACAAAGCAGTGGAAAAGTGGGTTTGAAAAGTAGTAAAGATTTATTACACTTGTATTTTAATTAGGAGTAAAAATTAATAAAACAGTTTTTAAGTGTGTTGATATTAATTGTGATGTTTGATATTTATTTTTAATTGTGTTGTTTATAGTTTGGAGCACTGCCGCAGCAGAAGGAATCGAGTGTGAGTAAAAGTGCTACAGCCCCAACAATTACAATGTCATCGTCACAGTTGGCTGGAGAAAATCCAAATCCGGAGATTTCCACCGCTTCGGCTTCTCAAGCTCCTAAGCCTGAGAAATCCGCCAGACCGGAAACGCCTGAGGGCGAGAAACACAAGAGCACCATTACAACTACAACAACAACAGCAACAAGCTCACTTGTAGCAGCAACATCAACGGCGGCCGCGACTTCTTTATCATTATCAAACAAACAAGAACAAATTTCTTCGTCGAGTATAAAATCCAGTGGTGCTTCGTCGGGTAACATTAATATTATTAACATTAGCGAATCTCATCATGGAAAAGTGGAGTCGCCGCGAAAGAAGTCGCAGACTGAAGTTCCCAGCAGGCGCTTGAGTACAGCCACAAAAGTAGGAAAAGATTTGAGTAGCAGTAGAGGAGCTGCGTCTTCTTCAGTTTCCAATTCAGCAGATCTCGAGATGGATGAGGTAGATGTCGATGTGGAGGGGACGGATGAGGAGGATGACCAAGATATTGTGATCGGCAGGGAGGTGACTTGTTCCAAGTGCTTGGAAAAAAGTTTACTCGAGGTATACAGTTAAAAAGAAAAATGTCAATATTTATTTATAGTAAAGAAAGTTTTAATTAATTACAATAATTATTATTTTGTTAATTATAGGCAACTTCCCTGCTTTGGTGCACGAGCTGTGAGAAACCGGTTCACACGGATTGCTTAAGCGGCAGCAGAAAAAATCTCACTTCGCAGAGCTGTCCCGCCTGCGGAGAAAAATCACTCTCGACCTCGGAAGTTAAGAAATCGACGTCTCCTTCTCAAGAAGTTTCAGTGACTAATCCATCCCATTCCCAGAGACAGTTACAAAGTGCAGACATTGAGAAACTTTCCAAAAGTCAGAGTCAAGTTGTTAGCAGCAGGAAGCTGAGCTCCAGGAGCGTTTCGTCTTCTAGTCAGTCCACAACTTCCAAATCCTCGTTTTCCTCGTCATTACCCAAGGAGGAAAGAAAAGAAAAGGAGGAGTCGCCTGAGGTAGATACATATTACTCTTGTTCAGAAACGGAGGACGATCCTCCAAAATCTTCGAAATCGAAAGAAAAGGATAAACGGAAAGAAAAAGACGACAGCGCAGTGATAGTGTCTACCTCAAATGTGATTATGGAGAGTTCGACATTTAAGTCGGAAGATCAAAGTAGTGGTGTTGTGACGTTAACTCAAACCCCGTTTTCTTCGGAAAGTTCAGTGAAAATCCCCAGGAGCGATGAGAGCCTGCCCATACGAACGAAATCGGCGTCAGGCTCTTCATCCACCTCGAGTTCCTCCCCGCCTTTACAAACGATATCCGGTTCGTCGAAGAAAGAAAAATTGAAATCCATTTCCCAGCGAAGTTTCTCCACCGGTGATACCTCCATGGCGGGAATGATTCCCAAGAGAGAGGACGTCGTGACCACCGACGGAGGTGAATCGGACGCCAGTGTCTCCTCCAACTCAAAGAGGCAAACGAAAGGCCTCGTAGACGCTCTCTCAGCGTTCTTCACACCCTCCGGGAGGAAAAGGGCGTGCACGCTGAAAAAAGAGGAGGAGACAACGGACAACGAGAAGGAGAAATCGGAGAATTCGGGATCCGGAGGTTCCCAGGAAAGTTCCGTCCAGGGAACCCCTTCACCCAGCAAGAAAAAACCGGCGAGTGTCAAATCGCGCAAGGTGGCGTCCGCACCGGCCACTATTTCAGAGGATGCTACACCTCCACCTTCTCAACAAACCACAACTCCAGTACCTGCCAAACCCATCAAACCGCCAAAAGTCAGACTGAGCGGGGAATCCTCGAAATCCTCCTCAAGGAAATCTTCAGAATCACCTCTCAAATCTCCTTCTTCTACAGTGTCCAAGAAAGAAGCGACGACGCCAAAATCTTCTCAGAAGAAAGGTGAAGGGGAGAGTCCAGAGGTTCAAGAGGGTACTCCAGCATTGACATCCACGCCCTGGACAACTCCACTGGTGAAGTCTAGCAAAAGCACGGAATCTGTACCTTCCACTTCGGGCTTTGCGGACGTGGACAGCAGCCCAGCGGCAACTTTTCCTGGAAGTGGGAAGAGAAAGAAAAAGAGGAAGAAGGAGAAACTTCTTATTGGAGATCAGCAGCGTTCCATCATAGATTATTTTGGGATTGGGAGGAGTGAATTGCCCTCTTCTGAAAATGTTAAGGAGGTGGATGACCTTCCCAAGCGGCTGGCTGACCAGGGGACGTCTCCTATAAAGAAAAGGGGTCGACCGCCGAAAAGGAAGCATTCGGACATGTCTCACGGTGGAGGTGCCGTTTCTGCTTCGGCAACGGAGGATGTCACTTCAGCTGCGGAGGTCTCCCTGGCGGAGGAGCCCGAAGAAGATCCAGGCATCATTATTCCATTTGTGTCGAAATCTGCTAAATCGAAATCGTCACCACCGAGCAAGAAAAAGAAAATGTTCAAGGGTTCTATGCATCAACACTTGCATCTGCAGCAGCAGCTTCCTGTGACCCAGGTCGTGGCGAAAGTGTCCACAGAAGTAGAGAAACGCACGGAAGCGCAAAAAGTAACTTTACCTGAGGGTCAAGGGTCAGCGAAGAAAGATAAAGATAAAAAAGGAAGGAAATCGCAGCTGGAGATGCTGAAGCGAGAAAATAAAATTGAGGATTCGGCCGCCGAAGCGGACGACGAGGAGGAGTTTGAGGGCGAGGTGGTTAGAAGCTCGGTGAAGAAAATAAAAACGAAAAGGCTGTCGGAAACGAACACAGGTGCTTCAGGAACGTCTCCAGCAAAGAGTCCCGAAGCTTCACAGAAGTTGCAAAGTCCGAAAAAGTCGAAGGTGCCGGTTCAGGCTCCAACGTCTCCTCCACTTTCCTTGGTACCGGCGGCCTCGGTTCCTTCTGGAAGTGGGTCACCCCAGCAGTCGAAGAAATTAAAAACTAAAAATAAGTTGGGTCTCAAAGTGGGAAGTCCGGTAACTCCCAAAGTGAAAAGTTCTCCAGTTACAGAAGAAGCTAAGAAAATGTCTCCGGGAAAAAAGGCGAAGAAAAATAAGACAGGTTCAGGTTTGGCTACTCAAGCAGCTCCAGTGACAACACCACCACCAACATCTTCTGGACTTGGAGCTGGTGCTGGTGTGAGCAAGCAGGGCGACGTGTTCCTTGACAATTTCGATGTAAAATCTGACTCGTCGACGAACAGTAAATCCAGCCTGATGGCGGTTGACTGTGGAAAGGTGGCGCTTCTCGTGAAGGAGAGAGCGGCAAAGGTGGGAGTTCATCAGCCCGCAAGGAGAAAATCCGTGTCGCCGGAAAAGAAAATCGTGAAGTCGCCTAGTCCGCCATTGGTGAAACCTCCGAGTCAGAAATTACCTAAAGTTACATCACCGACGACTACCGTTCCCGGAGCGACTTCAACTTCACCATTGACAGTGACTCCCCAGAAGATTTCCAAGTTGGGCTCGCCAAAGACAGCTACGACCCCCAAGTCAAGTACGCCGAAGGTCAGACCCAAGAGAACAGCCACTTCAATTACACCAGTGCCATCGACGACAACGACCAGCCAGGTACAGGAACCTCAGGAACCTTCGTCGCCACCGCCGGTTTCGGAGCCTCCACCTGAAGTGACTCCCATTTCAACTCCATCACCGAGCAAGGTCGGTGGTAAGAAGAAAAAATCCAAGTTGAGTGTCCTGGCGAGACCGGGTTGGACTACTCCGTCGCCATCAAGCTTGAAAGAAAAGAAAAGGGCAGCTGCTTCAAAGCTACTTTCAAGCCTCGACTCGACACCTGCGACACCCATGACGCCAGTGATACCCGTGACAGTGCCGACCCCAAAATCGACTGTGAAGGCCAGACATATTATTGAACCGCTATCGGATGTCTCTACGCCATCGTCACCACCGGTTGCAGAGTGGGCCAGGAGAATCAAAGAGAGGGAACCGCTGAAATTGAAAAAGTTGAAGCAGAAAAAGGAGAATCAAAAGGAATCGCTTCAGCAGGCCATCAGAGAAAGTCCACCGCCAGTCCCGGTGATTCCAGCAACAGCAACAACACCAGTGACTCCAGTGCCAACGCCAGCTCCAGCTCAACAGACACTGAGCGAGTCTGAATCAGCGTTGCCGAAGAAAATGAAGAAGCGCGAGAAGGTGCTGCAGCCGAAATCTAAAAATATAACCCCCCTGGTGACAAGCTCCAGGAGTGATGATGAGTCATCTGGGGTGGATACTTCCGTACCTGACGAAGTTCAAAAATGTAAGATTAGAAACCGAATATATTTGAAAAAAAAAATCTTTTGAGATTGAATGGAATTTGGACTTATTTTTCGAATTTTTTATTTACAGCTGGCCTATTTGCCGGAGTTACGCTACCTGAAGACGTGATGGACTCTGATGTCGAGTTGTTCAAGAAGGCACAGGGCAAGGCAAACAAAATGATGGGCGCGCCGAACAACGAGGACGATGAAAATAATCCTGATTCAGTAGTCAACAATAACGGCCCGAATAATGCGAATAGTGGAGCCGTTGGAACACCCGGTAATCAGAACCAGAAGCCGGACAAAACAAACACGACGATGATCAGGTCACCAAGATTCATTGAGTTTGGGAAGTACGAGATTCAGACTTGGTACAGCTCGCCATACCCTCAGGAATACGCGAGATTGAGCAAACTGTACCTTTGCGAGTATTGTTTGAAATACACCAAGTCCAAGGTGATCCTGGAAAGGCACTCCATGAAGTGTAGGCAGAGGTATCCTCCTGGAACGGAGATTTATCGTTGGGAAGACATTTCTGTCTTTGAGGTGGATGGGAACACGAATAAACTTTATTGCCAGAATTTGTGCCTGTTGGCGAAGTTGTTTTTGGATCACAAGACGCTCTACTACGATGTCGAACCTTTTCTCTTCTATGTGCTGACTAAGAATGATCGTTTGGTAATTTATTTTAAAAACCTTCAAAATTCTAATTTTATAAGATATCAATTAAAGATCATTAAGTAAGCTAATAATTTTATTTACTTTTAGGGTTGCCACCTCGTGGGATATTTCTCGAAGGAAAAGTTGTGCCAGCAGAAGTACAACGTTTCGTGCATCATGACCCTGCCACAGTATCAGAGACAGGGATATGGGCGATTTTTAATTGACTTTAGTAAGATTTTTTTTAAAATTAATTTTATATGTTAAAATGTTTTCATTTTAATTGATTGATTAATTGTTTTATTTGACTTTTGTAGGTTACCTGCTGTCGAAAACCGAGGGTCAACTGGGGACTCCAGAAAAGCCCTTGAGTGACCTCGGCAGGGTGTCTTATCACTCGTACTGGAAGTCGTGCGTTCTGGAATATTTACACCAGCTCGGAAAAGTTCCTACGATCACGATAGACGTAATTAAATGAAATTAATTTTAAATGAGAATCATGAGTTGTTAATATGAGTTTGACCTTTTGATTGATTTTTTATTTTTTCTTGAAAAATAGCAAATCAGCCAAGCAACAGGAATGTCGGGCCAGGACGTGGCGACCGCCCTCCAGCTCCTGAATTTTGTTAAGAGGATTCCGGATTCGAAGAGCACCGGCCAAGGCTTTGCTCTTGCGATTTGTGTGGACTGGAAACTGGTGGAATCGCACGCGGTTCGTGTGGCGTCATCAAAGACGAGAATTTCGTTGGATCCAGAGGCACTGAGATGGACGCCTTTGGTCTACACGTTCCAGGATACTGCGTCAGGCTCAAGGGGAAGCTCGCCAACGAGTGGAGACGGAGAGTCAAACAGTGGGACTCCAACGGCTTCGAGCAATCAGAAAGGTCAAGAAGGCCAAGCTCTGGTAGCATCTCCCATCCGCAAGAATCCCGTGGCTGTGGCGATCGCCTCACCTTCTAAATTCATAAGCGATGTGAAGATCAACAAGAAGGGGATCAAGAGGAAAAGGAAAAAGGGCGAGAAGACTGGTGCAATGGAGGCTGCTGCCGCTGTGGCGACAACAAGCACGGCGGTGGCGTCGCCGGAGGAAGAAACGGTCGATTCGGAGGTGGAGCCTTTGAGTTCTCCGGAGAAGACTCCAAAGAGCAAAAAGAACAGGAAAAGTGTCCAGTTGAGAAAGAAAGCACTTTTCACCCAACAACAGAAGCAGGCGAAAGTTGAGGTGAAAGAGGAGACTGAGGAGGAGGAGGAAGAGGAGGATGAAGAAGTTGCAGAGGATGACGAGCCGGTGCCAGATAGAAAAGTCAAGGACTCGGATTCCAGTGAGACTGGAAGTGACGAAGATGGACAGGGTCATGGAAAAGGTGGAGGAGGAGCTAGAGCTGGAGGAGCTCATCATAAATCGGGTGGCGAATCTGGTTCGAGAAGATCAAAGGGTTCCAAAGACTCTCCTGCGACTGGAAGTGGTGGAAGGAAGGGCTCAGGTGGTAGAAGAAGAGAGATTCTTGGAAATACGATCATGGACCTGAAGAAAAAGAAAATGGTGGCGGCGTCGATGGCGCTGATTGCTAGTGCCACGACAATGGCATCGGCCGCGGCGAAAAGAGCGAAGAAGAGGAAGCCGACTTTGGACTCATCGAGTTTGGATGAAGACGAGAGCTTCGAGGGGAAGTCGAAGAATATGCTGCTGGGAAAGGTACTGAAGGCAAGGGCGAAGAAAGTGGCGAATTTGGAGGAGGAGGAGAAAGCGCACAGGTATCAACCTCCACATCCTCCTCAACCACCACCCCAACCGATTCACCACCATTATCAACGTTCCCCTCCACGTCCACCACCACCTCCAGCACCTCCGAGGTCAAGCCTGACCACGGTGAGTGGCAGTCTCAAGATCGAAATTGACGACGTGGCGAGTGTCGTGAAGAAATTGAAGAAACCGAAGCTCTTCACTACAACAGAAACTCACAACGTCACAGCAACTCCAAAAGTCTCTGCGATTGTGGAGCCGGTTCAGCAGAAATTTCCGAGCCTGTTCGAGAAGCGGAGGCTCTCTAAATCCGTGGAGATTCTGCCCATCAGTCCTGACGGCGACCCTTTTGTTAAACGGAAGGAGGAAATTGTAAAAGATGTGACGAGTGTGACCGCAGTCACCACCCCGATCAAGATCTCCAGTCAGACGTTCATTACGCCGACCGTTATAACGCCAACTCCGAAATCAGCCGTTAATCAACTGTGTGTGACTCAGATTTCATTAGAGACGAAGAAAGAAGAACCTGAGTGTTCCCCGAATTCCGGTGATCAGGAAATTGGAAAAGACGAGAAAGCCGAGGGGAAGGAGCCGAAGGTGCCCAAGGTAGACCCTGAGAAACAGAAAAGGGACAGGGAGGAAAGGTACAACCGGAGACAATCCAAGAGGACTTTGGACGATGATGACCTGGACGAGGGCGATGAACCTGTGGAGCCCCGCAAGAAGATTTATCTGCCGGAGTCAACGACGTTCGACACTGTGAAAAATAGATTAAACAATAATAATAACAGGACGTCAACGAAGCAGATTGTGAGTACGAACAGGAAAAGTAAACAAATTGGCCAGTTGAAGAATGTGACGACGTCGATTGTAGGAAAAAGCCAAGTTCAAGGTGAAATCCAAGGTCAGCAGAGACCAAGGAAAATGAAGAAAATTAGGAGGCACAAGGGTTACAAATACTGGGGAACTCCGCCGAGCCACGCTAAAAGGAAAAAGAAACCGGTAGCGATTGTGGCGCCGAGCACATCGAGTCATCATAATCAGAATCATAACGGTGGTCACAATGGACACAATCAACTTCAGCTTCAACAAAATTTCTCGAAGTTGAGTTCACCAAAGAGCGCTGGAGGAAATGGAACGATGGACGAGCAGATCTCGTGCAGAGCGACGCCGTCTCCACCGAACAGGAGCCGCAGCAGCCCCGATCGAGAGCTGCCAGAAAAGCAGCAGCTTCAAAACAATGTCTCTGGAGTGAATGGAACAGAGACGCAGGTCACCGAAAGGTCACAGGAGAGTTCTTCATGCTTCCAGCAGGAAAGTATTTCCAGTCAGGAGTCAGTAACGTGTGGACCTGATTCAGCGTCTAGTGATCAGAAAATGACCACCTCGGTAGGAAATCCTGAAAATGATGACCCCAGGAGTCAGCAGGAAGGACCGAGATCAGAAGAGGATACTGATGAGAGTGAGGCGCAACAGAGTGTTCAAAGCCAGAATCAATCTGAGCAGCAAAATGAAAATCTAAGTCAGAATCAAAATCAGAGTCAATCGACGACGACTACATCGAGGCGACCGACGATCTCCATGTCCAGTGACGATAAGGTGCTGGACCTTGATCCCAGTGGATTTCCAATCGTGAGGGATGCGAACGGCGCTGAGGAGAGCGCTGATGGAGATGATGTGGACGGTGACTTGTCGGAGATCAAGGATTATGACATTGCGACCAGTCTCGGAGACCCGGATCAAGATCGAAACGACATCGACAATAACGATGGACTTCCGGTTGGAATAGGCATCGGAGGTGGTATTGGGCGTTTGGGAGGGGATGACGACTGCGATGACTTTGGAGCAAACTTTGATGACATTCGAGGCAATCCTGAGAGAGCTAAGGAGCCCGACTCGGAGAGCTTGAGGGTGATACCCAGTGGGCCGTCGAGTTGCAATACTGTGTACGACGACTCGGATCTCGCCAGTCAGCCGAGTGTCCCACCTCCAACCGGAGGAAGTGGAGGAATGCTCTTTGACAGTCCCAACATGATGGACACGAATGGAAGGAGCTCGAGTAGTTGCTCAAATACCAACGTCAGTGTCAGTGCCGCTGGAAATGGTCCAGTCACTCAGCTTAGTCCCTGCATGCACCAAAATCAGACGCAATCTACAGCAAGTGTCCAACAGCAGCAGCAACCTCAACAACCTCAGCAGGTGCCCACTGGACCATCGTCCCGCACCACTCCAGTCATGACTCAGCCACAAAACATGCAAATGATGCCAAACGGAAATTCTGTATATCAGCAGCAGCAGCAGCAGCAACAACAAATGCAAATGAGCCAGCAGCTGAACGCTTGCCAACAACAGCAGCAAGCTCAACACCACCAGTCGATGAGAACGAGCCCGATGCCGAATGGAAGCAATCCATCATCGTGTCAAATGCAGGATATGCATAACATGGGCTATTCCGGAATGACGCCACAGCATCAGCACTCGAGCTACTCGAACGTGCACAGCAACCAGAGCTGTCCTCCCGGAAGTGTCGAGGCAATGGAGACGCAGTCGCAGGTGAATCTGGAATCGCCTCATTCAAGCATTGGCTCGGTGGAAACCCACTACGGTGGACCAGGAAGTGTGGACACGAATCATAGTGGAGCAGGGGGATATCAGAGTGCAGCGGCGAGACAGCAGATGTATGCAAATGCAGCGGAAAGTTGCGCCAAGTACGCGATGCAGCATAGTCCGATGGTCATGGTGAACCCACCGACACCACAGGGAGGCGTGAACGCTATGAATATGAATAAGCCGGCGACTCCTCAACAACAGAATCAAATGAATCCGTACAATTCGGCACCGCCTACACCACAAAGTGTGAATATGCATCATCCGAGCCCTCCATCGGCACAGAATAATTTGGGGCAGCAAATCCCGCACCCAAGCCCGCCAACTCCGCAGGGGTATCTTCATCATCATTCACCCCCCACCCCGCAGCCTCCACATCAGTTGGCTGTACCAGGAAACAAGTCGGCAAAGATTATGCAGCAACAGCAGCAGTTGCCGATGTCACCCGGGTGCAGACACAATTCCAGCTCGCCACAGAATATGAGCATGTATTGCCAAGGACAGCAAGGTCCGGGGTCACAGCAGCAGCTGTCGCCAGGGAATGTGAGCCTACCATCAAAGAGTCCACATCCACCCCCACCACAGCCTAAAGTGACAGCGGGAGCAAATTCGCCGGTGATGCCAAACATGGCACAATTTGCGAAGCAGCGTGAGCAACAACAGCAGCAGGCGCTGATGTACCAGCAGATGATGAGTCAGCAGCAACAGCAAAGGGCAGCGGCGGCTGCGGCCGCTGCTCAGGCGCTGCATAATCATAGTCAAAATCATAATTCACAGTCGACGGCAGCGAATTCGGGTTTAAATATGGCGCAATTCGCGAAGCAGCAACAACAACAGCAGCAGCAGAGGACGATGACTCCAGCACCTCCCATGTCACCTGCGCCGAATGGCCATGGTCATCAGTCTCATCATCAGACAAACAGTAAGGATTATTTTGTGCATTAAAAGATTTTTGTTAAATAAAGTACTTTGTTGACCTGTAACGTTTTGGTTTTGTAGATTCACTTTCACACACGCAGCAGCAGGTGCCGTACGGTCACGCGGGTCACACCCAACACGCCCACCCCCCTGGCGTAATGGTTCAGCCCCAGCACAGCCCGGCTTACCCCAGCTCCATTTCTGCGGGCAGGAGCTTGACCTCGGAGAACTCGAATGGGTCAAAAGGTCACGGTCATTCGTTGGGTCATGCGTCTGGTCACTCAGGTCATGATAATGTGGCATCAACAAACAAACTGAACAATCCAGCGTGCAGCATCTCGAAGCTGCAGCAACTCACCCGGGGAATTGAAAGGTGCCAGTCGATTCCACCTCAGCTGACGCCATCGCCCACGGGAAGTGCGCATAGTCAACATCAGCAGCACAACCTGACACCACCGCCGAGCTTGGGAAGTAGTCACAGTCATGGTCACAATCATGCTCATGGACATTCTGGAATGGCTTCGGCGGCAAGTGGGCAAGTGGGCATGGGTGTCATGGGTCCTATTCATCAAGGTCACAATTCGGGGCATAATAGTCATGCTCACGCTGGAATGGGTCATTATGGATTGGGAGGTCAAGGTTCAAACTGCAAAAGTTACTCGGGGTCATCTTCTTCAAGCTCCTCGATGGCGACGAGTCTGTTTAAAAATCATGCGATGAATCCGTACGCACATAATCAGCACATGCAGCACCAGCAGCATGCCCATGGTCATTCGTGGAATTCGTCGTTATCTGGAAGCTCATCTACCTCGTCCAACTCGAGTTTGGTTCCTCCTCGGTGTGCCTCCGCAGCACCAAGTCCTTTAAGCAGCGGTAGCGGCACCACTGGAAATGGAATCCTCTCGGGCCATCATGGACCGACTGTTCACACCAGTGGGCACACTGGTCATCACGGACATAGTGGTCATGGAACAACCCCAACGACCTCGTCCGCCGCCGCCTCCCAGTCACAATCGTCAACGTCGCATAATAACCCGCATAATCATCATAATCCACATCCGCACCACACTCACAATCCACACGGATCGACATCCGGATCCAGTTCCTCGTCAACCTCTTCGACCAAGTCCTCCTCGAAGACATCGAAAAGCTCATCATCCTCTTCGACATCTTCAAACGCCAGTGGTCACTATAATTCCCATTCTGGAACGGCAAGTTCCGGTTCATCGAAGAGTTCCTCACTTTGCAATACTAACTCGTCGAACAACAATTCACTCCTGCCTCCAGCGTCGCCTTTGACCCCCGCGGCTTCCCTGATGCACACCTACGGACAGAATCCTTACGCGAGTCACCATCCCTTTCAGACTCAGTATGCTGCTGCCTACGCCGCCTCCAACTTTCACTCGGCGGCCGCCGCTATGCAGATGATTCATGGGCAGGCACATGCAGCGGCTGCTGCGGCTCATCATCATCACTCGTCGTCAGCTTCTTCGTCATCGACTGGAAATTCGGCTTCCGGGTCGAATTCCGCCTCGTCTGCTCATCATGCGCATGCCACCCATCATGCGGGCGCCGCCCATGGTCATGCCGCTACGAATCATGCAAGTCAACATCACCAGAGTTCGACTGGGATGCTTCATCAGGGTCATTACGGTCACACACATCACCAGGAGCATTCCAGGGGGACCCCGACCGCTGCGCATCACCACGGCTATTATTCGGCGTATGCGGCGCACCAGATGGCAATGAGCCACCTGAATCCGAGCATGAGGAGGTAAACAGAAAAGATCTGATCTTATGTATGCCAAGGATAATTAAATTTAATTAAAATGTAGTAGTCAGTCAGAAAAGGGTATTGACAAAAGAATGAAATGAAAATGAGCCAAAATGTGTCCACTTGATGATAAGATGCGTAATTGTATTGTAATTATATTTAATTGCAAGAATGTACGCGGTGAGTGTAATTTAAGTGAAGGAGAAGAGTAACTAATTAATAATTAATGTGCTATTAATGTGTATTAGAAGAGTAGTTAAGTTTACGAAGAAGGATTAATGATTGTAAGTAAACTGCAAAGAAAAAATGTACAATAGAAAAAATGCAATGGTAAAATGTTAACGGAAGTTAACTAATCTACAGTTAGGAGAATTGAGTAATTAATGTAGTTGATAGGAAGATGGTTTAGAAGGGCTGGTTATTTTTGGTTTGGGGAATTTTTAAAAGTTGGGATATGGGAAAGTGTTTTTAAATAATAATAACCCTTGAAAATGCATTTAATTAATTAATTATAATTTTAAAGGATTTTTTTTGTGATGTAACTACTCTTAGTTAATTATTATACATTTATTTCAATTTAATTTGTTTCGGTATTTCAAGAGCTTTCACCAGTTAGTTAATTATTAATTAAAACTTATCAATTGAATTGATAAATACAAAGCCAACAAACAACAGAAGAGTATTTGCACTTGTTATTAATTAAGATTAATTAGAGTAATTAAAATAGTAAAATAATAATGATGATAACGGGGATTTTCAAATAATTTTATTTTCTGTGTTCTCATTTAACGTTAAACAGCAGCAATTATAAGTAATTCATTCATTACAATTACACCATTATAATTTAATTAAATGTGTAAAATGTTTCTTGCTGTTATTTAATTAATAAGAACTGTTTTGTTATTATTAATTATTTCTAAATAGAGATTAAGGTACATGGTATTGTATTAATTAATTAATTCATTTTGTTCAATTTAAAACGTTTAGACAAACTAAGGTGAAAAAGGTCAGTTCTCTGCATTTATCTTTTCTACTCTTTAATTATAGGTAATTAACGCATAAAATCTAAACCTATGCACTGAAGCACAGATTCAATAAACGCATAATGAAACAAACAAATCCGCACCGTCATTGGTTTCTTTTGATATTATTGATGTATATTATCAATTAATTAATTAGCCATTATATTATTATTCAGGTTTAATTAATTTAATCAAAATGTTCCATATTTACATTAATTACAAAGCACACGATGATGGCAAGCAGGTTTTTCCATGATTTAAAATGAAGAAAGATGTAATAAAATTATGTAAATAAATAATTAATTGATAAAAGTTTTAAAAAAATAAATGCAATATAATAATCTCACGAACAAAGCAAAATAAGCAGCAAAGTTAATTAAACAGCAATTAAGATTGATTATATGCATTATAATACCATATGCAATATGCAAAACAAAAATGTACATATACATAAATGTATTTAATTGTATTTAATTGTAATTATGTAAATATTATATGTGTAAATTAAGAAATGAACAATTAATTAAGCTGATTGATGATTACAAAACTCATCGGTTAATTGAGCATTTTCCGAGGTTGATGAATGATCATATATGCATTATTTAAAGTACATATATATGTGTGCAGTAATTAAATGATTATGTATCCTGTGATGACCATACTAAAAACTAAATAAAATTGTATTACTACTTATATTGGGTTAAATAACTAACATTGAATTAGAAATTAGAATTTAAAAGGTAAAGAAAAAAGTGTAACAGAAAAAATGGAAATGAAACACTCATTAAATACTACAAACAAACAAATCTGTTATACAATATTAAATTCTAATAGAGTAATAATTATCCAAATTAATTGATTATTATATTATAATTAATTGACTTGAATGATATTTAAGTATGTACTAAGTAAATGAAGTAAAAAAAAAGATCTGCTGATATGAAGAAGAAAAAAATTGTTTTTGCGTGATCTATAATTTAATTTTCAATTTTGCATCATATCATTCATGTCATACTTTTCATTTCAGATAATAAAAATATGAAAACGGCAATTACCCGATAACGCGAATAAAAAGATTAAAATTGAAAATGATTACGATTACGATAATGATCCTTTAGTAGAAATACAGCAAAGCTACATTAAAGAACATTACAAAAAAATGAAATTGAAAAAAGTGATTTTTTGAATTGAATCTAGAGGCTGAGACTCACGTTCCCAGTTTAATGCAACACGTCTCGTCAATTGCCATTTTGAAAGCTTTAAAGCATCAAGCATCAATGATGATTTCCAAATTCCCAATGCGATTTCAGTCCATTTCCAAGCTCTTGGAAAGGGTGGCTTTCATTTTCATGGAGTGCCTATTTATTTATAGCCTCTTTTCTGCTATAATAAAAAATGTAGCCTCTTTCATCTTCACAAGTCACTTTTTCGGGATCAACTAGATGGACTTCCACTACGTATGTGCGTAGTAGGTACATTTATCGAGCATGGACCATGGAACAATTGCACATCGAATGGCATGGCCTGTAAAAGAAAATGTTTATGATAACATTAACGTATTGTAATAATAGGTAGCTTGTACGAATTTAGACGTGATTTTGCTGAAAAATTTCCTGGAAATGTCAATGATGAATGAATGACGATGTCGATGACGATAATGAAAGAAAATGATGGAGCTGGAACTCACTCAAGGAGAAAAAGAATTTTTAAAAAATTCCTTTTAAAATGAAACCATTTTTTTCTTCCTCTAAAAACTTAGGGTGAGGGATGTGAATTGATATCGAATGTGGACTTGAAGTGCATTTTAATTTCGACATTTAAAATCTGTCTTGTAATGTAAAAGAAGTGAAATAATCTTTTTGATAATGTGATGGGATGGGATGTGGAGTCAATGTGCAGTAAACGATTCGATTACATTAACATTAGCATTAATATTAGTAGGTAACATTAACATTGCTGAAATGAGTAAATGGAAGTGTGGAAAAAGAATGTATTAATACAGGCAGAAGCATGTAAAATGTTACGTTACAGGACGGGGGATAAAAAGAAAATGTGCCTGAGAATTCACAGTCACAGCCTCAAGAGCTTTAAAACAAAGAAGAATTGAATGAAATGCAGGAAGGGGACGTTTTCTTTCTCTTATGGACTAGCACTGGAACTGGAGTTTGTTCGTGTTGGAAGAACCTGGAAAATGTGCAGACAGAGTGGAGGAGGAAGGGGAAATAAAAAGAAAAGAGCTGACTGGGCTGACTGAGTAAGGAAAGATTTTGGAAGAGGAAGAGCGGTTTTGGTTCTTGGAAGAAAAGAGGGAAATGGAAATACATTAGAATAGATTGGTTTCTCTTGGGTTCGTTGGGTCTCGCTTTATGTGGAGTGTGTGGAGGAGGAAAGAAAATTCTTTCTTTAGAAAAAGGATTTAAATGCTGCTTAATGCTAATAGGTGAATAAAGGATTGCTCTAATGTGAGTAAGGAAAAGATGCGTCTGTCTTAGGAGGAAATTTCATTCATGGAAAGCCATACTTCATAAGTTGATGCCGCTGCTTCAATTTCCTCTTTCACTTTTTCTTCGGCGGTTTTCAAAGAGGATCCGTTACAACAACGGTTACTTGCAATACAACAGACATGATATTGTCTTGCACACATAGTAGCGTTTAACCAGCTCATTATTAACAAAGACAATAAAATTGGTTTTCAAGAAGAAGAAACGGAGAAAATGGAGGATTTTTCCGTTTGTTTTGACTGCAACCAGACCACGACCACCGCCACGAAACTGTTCTGGAAAGGGAGAAAAACGGAGACGTATGTCCGTCCCGTTCCTTTAAAAAGTCAGTTTCATACGAAATCCTGTATTTCATTCATTTAATCCTGCGAAAACTATAAAAGCTGCCAAAATGGCTACTTAGGGGAAAAGAAGGGTGATATTGTATCTGTCTGTGCTATTTTATTGCACAATGGTGCGTGCACCACTCAGACAGTTACAGCTTTACCCAAGAAGAGTAACAGAGTATCGGTTACAGTAATAACGGTATCAGTTACATAACATTACAGTTACAGACGCATACAATACAATGCAATAAATAAATAAGCCGCATTCTAAAACGAATATTTTTTAAAAAGATTTGGATTGGTTCGTGTGGTAATGGTGGAAAATAAATGTGCAATAATTGGAATCATTTTGATTTTTATTACGTTTTATTTTATTACATTAGATTAGAGGAAGTCGAAGTCGAAATTGAATTGTCAGAGTAGGTATTAAGATAAATTGTAGACAGCCTCTACAAAAACTGTTTCTAAGATTATTTTTGGTTCTCCACCTCCACCACCCACCCACAGGGTCCAGATCGAATCCATAAGGAAACTCGAATTCATTTCATCCCTTTCCCTTGCTTTCACCGAGTTTAGAAAAGGAAGATCCGCTTAATATTGTATCATGTTCTAAATATATTTGTATTGTAATTGTATTTACCAAATGCGTTCCAAAATTACAAATCAATGAAAATGAAACCGTTTTTGCATTTGATTTTATTTTTGAACGGGCAACGGGAACTCTAAAACATCCTTGAATGGAGCACTTTTAGAAACGAAGAGGCGTATTTTGTGTGCACATGCAAGATAATAAAAATAAAGTGGAAATGTAAAAGTGCGTCTATGTATGAATATGATGTGAATGTGATGCACACTTGCTTACACCACTTTACATAGTACACAATTGAGTAACGACAAGTGAGCGACATAATAATCGACTTAAAAAACTTATTGTTGCTCCGTCCACAAGTATCTACAATTTAACACACTGTTAATGAAATTAATTTCTTGCAGCTTTTACATTCTACATTGTAAAAGCCTTCGCGTCTCGTTCATTTCATCGTTTAGGGGACTTTTCTAAAACCAGCTTAAAAATTCCTTGAATCATTTTTTTCTTTCTATGTACTGGGTTTGACTGACGCTTGTTGCTTCATCCGCAATTTACGGTTTAAAAAATTATAAAAGTGGTTCCGTTGTGTTAGTTAAAGTACTTAAAGAACGTTTTTTAAAAAAATTTTAAGGAAGGGAAAAATTTGTCGGTAAAACATGTTCTGGTGGATGGAGCTCCATCCAAAAATTCTCTCGTTTTCGTTTCATTCAACTCAGCGCACTCAGCTCACGCTGATATGATGATGAATTGAATGGAATAAGTGAAGTAAGTGTGAATAAGTGGATGTTGTATCTTCTGCTGAGTGAGTGAAGAGGGGAGGAAAGTGAAGTAACGTAACAAACAATCAGTCAGAAACCGTTACAGTAACGAAGGAGTGAAAAAAAAGAAAAAAAGTAAAATGGTAAGATTAGGATTTATTACATAACCAACCTACTACAATATAACAATCGTAACGTAACGCGGCTTACTTTAGTTATATGTATCTGCCTGCATTGATAAATAAGTAAAGGATGTTGCACTGCAGGAACTACTATTGCATAAGCATGAGTTAAACATTCTTAATATTGTATGTGTTTACTTGATTTACACTATTTTCGATTTTTTCCTATTTTTTCTTAACTATAAAACTATGTTGTTATATAATAATGTAATGCAACTTCAACTTGTACTCATAGACCATAACCAGACCAGTGAAATGATTTTGGGCAAGGTTAGGAATGTTAAATATTTTCCATCCATCCAGAAAATCCAGAATCGAAAAAAATCTTTCCAAAGGAGGAAGTGGAGATTACTGGAGGAGCGGAGATTTCTCGGCTGGTGATGGTGGTGGAATATTATATAATATTGCATTATAGAAGAAAAATATCGTTGAGTTTGTAAAGTTGAGTTGAGGAAGTAAAAAAGTGAGTTAAGTGAGTGAGTAACTGAGTGAGTGAGCAATTTTTAAGTGGTGCAGACAGATGTGGCCAGCCGATTTTTTTCAACAAGAACAAGAAAGAATAAGAGCAGGAACAAAAGCTCTGAGAAAATCCACTCCACTTTCCACAAGGAAAAAGTGAAACCGAATCTTTTCAGGGAAATGGAAAGATTTCTGAATTCGTCCTTGCTTACTGAGTGAAGAGAAAATGGTCCGTTCTTACATTGGTTGGTACACACACAACGTTATGAAATGGGACGGTGGTTGATGATGACGATGGTGGTGGTGGTGGTGTGTTCGGCGGTGGTGGAGGAAAAAGGGAGCGCACACAAGTCATCCGATGCCAGTTTCACTTCTGCAGTTACAAAGTCAAGAGGGTTGCTCTTGCTGCTTGGCTATGGCTGCTTTCGTTCCAGAAAACGTCTCATTCGATCAGCAGACAAGTTGGAGCCAACTGAAAAAAGACTGAACTAAACTGAATTCAGTATCGCGTTTCTTCCTTCGAGTATTTGTATGTGTGCACAATTTCTCTGTTCTGGACCTTGTTTACTTTTCTCCTTATCAAAAGAGCATCTTTCTTCTTGGGACTGAACGTTCTCTTTGCTTGTTGAAGCTATTGAATTACGTCAGTTGAGTTGTCATTGAAAAATACTGAAAAGTGAAATGAAGTGTTTCTCTCTCTGTGTGTATACGTACCACTTGGTTTTTTGTGTGCGTGCCAATGCCTCTCCTGCCACTTCTCAAGTTGCATTGAATTCAATTTTTTCTGATGGCTACAACACAACTGACTGAGCCGAAAATAAAATCAAAATCAAACGGAGGTGATGGCGATGACGAGGGTGATGGAGATGCTCTTTTCTAACTCTTGTTTCGTTGTTTGTTTGTTGCGTGGCTCGAAATACGTTTTTTTCTGGAAGCAATAAAAAACGGCAGATTTTTCCCATGTTCCATATAGAATAAAAATAAAATAAAAAAGCTCCACTTTTTTGGGGGCAAAAGCCAAAAAAATAGAGACTGCTGCAGCTGTAGTAAAAACTGTAAAAATCGGGATATTATTATCGTCGTATATTTTTTTATTGTTATGATATGATATGACATGATATTATTGGAATCGAGTAGCCAAAGCCAAGCCAAAAAAAACAAGTAAAATCGATGTTTTCCACTTTCACCAACTTTCACCAGCTTTCACTTTCAGAGAAAAATGATACACTCCTTTCTTTTGTTTCTGTGGTTCGGTTTCGGTTAGTTTTGTCATTGTTTGTGTGTCTTGTGGCTGTGGCTGTGTGTGTCACATGTCCATATCATAAATAAAAATACTAAATCGTAATGTAATAACGAAGGTAATAGTATTAACTCACATCAATGGTAGGAAAGGAAAGCCAGCAGAAAGTAATTTAACGGCACTTTTACGCAGCTGATGGAAGATTAATAAAGAACGGGAAAAGTTGATTATTTCCGAAAATAAATTGGAATGGGACTGGACAGAAGAATGGAATGAAAGTAAGTGCCGTGATTAATATTCTCCTTAGCTAAATAAAAATAACTTTTTTTGCACTGTGCTAGTGTAAACTTTCAGTTTGTTTATTTTTAGATTAATTAGGAAAGCGCGACAGAATAATAATAAGAAAAATGGTACAGAATAAAATAGGGAATTAGGATTATTATTATTATTTAGCACGGACTGTTTATAAATGCAGAATCGTGCACATAAGCGAAAGAATTTTTTTTTGAGCAGACGAAACAAATGAAATGAAAAGAAAGTTGGATCGGAATCTTGGATGTGAAAAGAAACATCTCATTACTATTACTGCTTAAGGAAAAGGAGCGAGCGAAACGAGCAGAACGGAGAAAGTCATCACCATCGAAATTATCCCCTCGTTTCATTTTTTTCTTGGAGTGGAGTGGAGCATGGAGCGTGGTGAGAGCAGCCCCAGTTCGGAGAAAGCAGAGAAAAGCAAAGCAGGCAACGGAGCGTGTAGCGTTACGATACGTTAAGTTACGTTACGGACGCGACTTTCTTTGGCTTTCTATTACCTTACAAACATAAAACAGGGACAGGGGAAAGGGAGGCAAAGACAGGCCAAGGTGATTGCGAAATGGGGAAAGTTTTTGCTTTCTCCTTTTTTGTTCGAGTGAACGACGCTGTTGAGTTGAGGGTTTAAACGAACCGTGAGAATGCTTCGGTTACCAAAGGTAAAAGTCCTAAAATGCATCCATCCACTTACAATAAAAGGAACCTTTTAAAATATCCCGATGCTCAGCTTAGCTCAGCTCAGCTCAGGTTTTTTTGCTTCTTGGTGAAATAAAATCGTTTGCTGGAGAACGAATGTGAAGAATGTGTGGCTTTTTGAATTTATTTTGATTTTCATGTAGGAAAGTCTGAAAAGGTGAATTGAATGATTCAAATTGGGAATCGCGGTGATTTTGTGTGGGTGAAAGTAAAGTGAAAGTGAAAAGCTTTCACTCACTCACTCACTCTGTATTGAAAAGAGTTACAATCGCCACGCTTCGTGCGTTTTTACAAAAAAGCTACCCCTTTTCATTTTACTTTCACCTTTCAATAGAACTCAATAAAAGCAAAAGTCAAATCCAACCCTCATTCACCAGTGTGAAGGTTGGAGATAGAGGTAACCGATATTTATTACATATAAAATGAAAGTTGACCCTTTGACCTCTTCTCGTTTTTTGAGGTTGATTTTTTTAACTGTAATTTAATTGAAGAGCAACGATAATGATGATATTCCAGAAAATGTTTTCGTCTATGGCTGTAAACCTGTGAGATTTTTATTCACTTACCACCTTCACCTTTATCAAAGACCTTTCACGAAACCGTAACTTAGCGGAAAATAACCGTCACCAATTTTTCCCACTTCATTGATCCCTCAAAAAGGAGATGAGACTTCCAAGAAATGTTCCGGTGGTTTGGTGGGATGAGATAACAAAAAATAAAAAAGGAAGGTGAATCTCTTCTCAAGATCTACTTTCACTTTCGGTATGTAGTAAAGCTATGTATTCATAGGCTAGACTGGATGGGAGAAAAGAAAAGGAATCAACAAGTTTTTACTGTAGAAAAAAGGAATTTTTACGCACTTCCATTTCTTTTCAAATCCAACCGAAAAATGACATTTAAAAGGAAAGAAGTTTTTAGGGAAACGAGACAGAGAAATATGGGAAATGCAATGGAATGTCGGAATGTTGATGTTTCTCGTTTCGTTTCTTCGTTAGGAGGAAAGAACGCCCCAATGAGCAAAAGAAAAAATGCGTAGATAAAAAAGTAGATTTTGATGTGATGTGATACTGATGTTGATGTGGGGAAGAAAGTGAGAAGAAAAATAAAGTTGCATTGCATTTGCAATAAATTTTCTTTTCCACTTCCACGGAAAGGGGAAAATACATCGATAATCCATTCACTTTATTAGCTATGTTTATTATTATTACAGATTTTTTTCTTCAGAAGTTTCAAGTTTAACTTGGTTATTTTAAGGAGTTTAAGGAGACGCTTGATTCATTTCATTGAGAGAGAAAAAAACTCCGCCTTTAAAAACTAAATCCGATTTGAGAATGAGAAATAGAACCGCGAGGAAACAGATTGCTCTTTTCTCTTCTGTTTTAAGTAACTATTAACCATAACTAAAAACTTTTGTTTTTGTATTAAAAAAGCAAGCAAGAGTTTTTTTACTTTGTTTGCTGGAGAAGAAAAAATGTCGCACCCTCCCTTTCCTTAACTTGAAAACTTTGAAGCAAATAAAAAGAAAAAAGTTTTTTTCTTTAAAGAGGCGATGATTCACATCCACATCTTGAAGGTCCCGAAAATCCACCTTGAAAAGAGGAAAGACGAGAAAAAAATGGAGCGTATTTAATTTAGAAAGAATTAAGTCGACTCGTCGGGACCGAATTAAGAATGAAAGACTAATAGACTTGAATAATGGTTAGTTGGAGACAGGGAAAATGCCACTTTTCCCAATAAACAATTCCCAATGACTTCTTAACAGCCACTCCTCGGCTCATTTTCATTTTCTTCTCGCATTCAGAACTGAAAATGCATCCTTCAGACTTTTTCCCCAGTTACCCCAAAAAAGTGTATTGTAAATAATGTTGAGTGAATGAATGGTGCATAGCATAAAAAAGTAAAGTGTCATCTAATGTCTAGGTTCAGGTCTGGTAACCTCCCATTTTATTCTTAATATGGACAAAAAATTGTCTTGCCTAAGCAAAGTCATAGCGGTCCGAGACTCTAGTCTGAAGTGACTGAGACTCGATGAGAGTTTCTCGACGAGGAAATGGAATTTTTTGAAGGAAACTCTTGAAAAAACGTATTTATTGCATTTTTCTCGGAAAAAGGAAGTGTAAATGTTTTAAATCTGACTAAACTGCTATTTTGACAGTTTATCCGGGAAATTGAGTGGGGGTTCTTCGCTAAGAACAATCGTGTAACTGTTACAAAAACTACACAGAATGAAATGAAAATGAATAATAAAAGAAAGAATTCTTTTTGGTTGATATGCTTCAGTAAAAAAATAGAAATTCTGTTTTTTCGTAAAAGAATGTCTGTTGCAACTTGGAAGAAAAGAAACTTGAAGAAAATGAAATAAAATCAAGAGGGAGGGTTTGCGACTTGGAACGGCGAGGGTTTCCACAATGAAGAAAAATTCTCTTTTATGTTTTGTGGTGTGATGACGAGGTATGAGACAGACACCGGAATTTTGACGAGATAACAAATAAGCTTCATTTTTCTCTTTAAAAGTTTCTTTTTCGAAAAAAAAGTTCCAATCTTAGCTTAGCTTGATTAGTGGAGCGATGAGCCAGTTGTTAGCAGTCATTCATTAAAAATGTTCATTTCAGTTTCATTGTGCAAAAACTAAAATAAAACGCATTATTTTTTACACTTGGGCGTGCCAGAGCTAAGCAAGTCAGAAAAATGTCAATTTTATGGAGATGAGATGAGTTCGAAAATAAAAATGGAAACTCTGTCTGTGTCTGACCGTGAACTTCATGAATCAAGAAAATGGAAGTGAAATGAAACATCTCCAGAATTTTAGTTTCAGCTGCTGAAAAGTTTCGAGCAGCTGCATCATGCTCATCATTATGATGCATTGATATTANAACTCTGTCTGTGTCTGACCGTGAACTTCATGAATCAAGAAAATGGAAGTGAAATGAAACATCTCCAGAATTTTAGTTTCAGCTGCTGAAAAGTTTCGAGCAGCTGCATCATGCTCATCATTATGATGCATTGATATTATATTGATACAGAGCTACTTTTAGCTTAGAACTTTAAACTCGAAGATGAAAAAATCATACTTAAAGAGCCGAAAATAACGATTTTACATTTTCACAACCGTCAATTTTCGACGTTAATTTGGTGAACGGTGATTTGTCACTTTTTTATTGTTAACGTTTCCCCTTCTTTTTAGCTGTTTGTCTCTTCAAAATAAAATGGAGAAAAAAATCTTGTTAGAAAGGAAAGAATGTCACATGTTACACGTACGTAGTAGTACAGAGTTTGTGCACAGTTCTAAAGCAGTGGCATTGGATCATTTTGTATGTCGAAGACGAGTTTAGTTTGAGTCAACGGTTTTCTCCTTAATTTTCTTTCTTAAAGGTGACGGGGATGTGATGTCGATGTGATAGGAGGCGATGTGAGCGTCACAGTCACAGTCAAAAGTCACACCCTCCCAATTACCCATTAGATTAGACTTTAGTTGAGAAGTTGAAGTTGACGATTTTCTTTCTTTGGAGAGAAAAAAAAGTTTTTTTTTTTTTTTTACAAAGATAAGCATCTTATCATCTTTGAAGAGATTCTGTTATTTTCTTACTACGACGCCAGGTCCGTTCAGGTTCAGCGATGTAATACTATTACATAAATAGATTAGAACTTAACCTATCGATTTGAAACATTCGATTCGTCGAAAATCTTTTGAGAAAAAAAGTTTTCTAAAAATTGTGTCAGTTTTTAACTTTCTTTCCGCTTTCCTCGTAAAAACACGCGTTGCACGCATGCAGCTGGTAACTACTGTTGTAACTGTGACCGTAAGGTTGTACCCGTAATCGTAATGTAATGTAATGCAAGATTATGCACAAAGTGGAACAGAGCAGATCAGATCGAGTCATACCAGTCATGTATGTCATAGACATAGGATCGGACACGTCACATGTGTGACTTTTTCTTCTTCGAGCATGGTTTCGTTATCATATCAATGTCAGGGTAGTTTAGTTTAGTTTGGCCTAAGCTTCAGCTTAGTTTCACTTTTTCTTTAAGTCGTGCTTTCATTTCATCTCATTCATGCAGCATGTCGCTTTTCAAGACATTTGACGGGAAGGGAAAATGGAACATTTCTACGTAACAAGGCTGAACCGAACTGAGCATTTTTTGAGGGGTGCGTTGCGTGTGTCAATTATGTATTAGTATTATTATTGTTTCTCCTTATAACTTCAAGATCCCTCGTCATCATCGCTCCCTCGTGCAACTTTAAACTTGACTTGGCTGGCGAGTAATGAAAATGAAACGTTCGTCTCACATTTCAGAGGGGTTCACTTTTCGTGTCGTGCCACTGCCACACACAAAGCAAAATAATTATTATTTCCTACTCTACTTTACTCTGCTTTGCTACATTATTATTATTATATTACATACACACGAACTTGTCAAGTCAAGTCAAAGAAAAAATATGCCAACGCAGCGGTAAGAGTAAAAGTATTGTAACGGTAAAGCGGTAACGCGGTAAATATGCGACACACTCGACTGGATTTTGCAAAACGGTCATTAGTAAAGTAAAAATAAAAAGTGCATTGTTTTCTGAAAGATGGATGGTTTTCAGAATTTTTTGTGAGCGAGTGCGAAGAAATTTCTTCTTCGATATGTTAGTTTGTCTCGTGTGGTTTTTAGTAGTTTTTGTTCTTCTTCACCGTCTGTCATTTGTCGGAGTCGGAGGAATGCCGGGATGGTGAAGAGTGATTCCGGCAACAATTTAACTGTTTCATTAGAAGGTTCAAGCTTTTTGTAAGCAGCTGAATCTTGCATTGTAAAACAATGACAGCTCTGCTTAACATAAGGTTATAGAAAGATCCTTTGCTAATCAAGATTTATAGAGATTTCCATTCAACTCGCATTTTTATTTACTACTACGGAACTGAAAAAAAATCAGGAATTTTCCAGACATCTACAAATCCACATCCACACAAAAAGTCAATCCGAAGGAATGCAAAATGCAATTGTAGGGAATGGGGGTATATTTATTTTAGAAGCTTGGAAATTATTTCCGAGTCCGAGGCGAACTAAGCTGAGCGAGTGAGACTTGAGTTTATAATGTTTATATACTTAAAGAAAAAATTGTTTTCCGAGACATGTGTATCCAAAATCCGAGAATGCAAGCAGGCAAGCCTCATTGTGTTGTGCGGTGCGAAAAAAAAGTGTGTCTTATTCAAAACTGTAAAACCGTCTCTCTTGAGTTGAGAGAAAAAGAAATATCCATCCAATCTCATTCAAATTCCATTTTCCTTTTTCTCGTCCTTGCTGAGAAAAGTCCTGAGTCGTGAGGCTGTTTGGTTTAAAAGTGCATTTTATCATCACTTCACATCACATCCACATCAGTCGACTGAGCGAGAAACGGCGAGAAAAGAGCTGTAACGGTAACAATTGCAAACGCACTTATTTTTATGGTAAAAACTGAGTGAGTAAAGTAGAATGAAAAAGTGCGACAATTTGTCATAAATAACAATAATAACAAGAGTAATACTATTACATCACTTCACTATATACGTACTTATCAATTTGTCACTTCACAGTCACTTTTTCAAATACGCAGTTAATGTTAATCTTAACTTCATTTGAAAAATCAAAGACTCATCAAAAAATTTGACAACAGCAAAACAAATACTGTAGTGTTACGCAACTTTATTATTTTGTTTTGCGGTGTAAAATTAAATTAACAATGCTTACATACAGTAAATAGGCATTTACCGTTACCCTCTTGGGGCAAAATGAGATTTTTGTAAAAGAATGTTTTCCAGCTTTAACTCGCTTATTATACTTACGTTAACCACAGAGATGCTAACTATTTTATCAAGTCTTGTCTTATCTTGAGCTTTCTTGTTAAGTACCTAAGCTTTTTTGTTGTGTTTAAAAAGCCGTTTAAAAAC